>WBMV01004469.1:184286-202701 GCA_013396655.1 Campylorhamphus procurvoides
CCCCAACTCATCCCTCCCCCTGCATCCCTCACCCAATCCATCCCTCCCTCTGCATCCCTCACCCAATCCATCCCGCTGCATCCCTCACCCAATTCATCCCTCCTGCTGCATCCCTCACCCAATTCATCCCTCCTGCTGCATCCCTCACCCAATTCACCCCTCGCACTGCATCCCTCACCCAGTTAGCACTCCCAGCTCAGAGGTCCATTAGCAGCCTCCCTCCCTGGCTTGGGAACATCAGTGAGAGTTTGTAGAAGCTGTTCTCATGAAGCCTTTACTGTAAAGGGACAACCCCTTTCAGGCCCTACAGAACAATTTTTCATTATGTTACTCACTCTGGCACAGTCCTGCTTGGGTCCAACCTGTCCTAGCAGTGCTGAGATCCGTGTTCTTCAGACCTTCTGCTGTTACCACACCCCGTGTGGGACCTGGGGGTGTCCTTTGTGCTTTGACTCCTCTCATCTCCTGCTTTGGGAGTATTTCCCCACTCGGGTCAGGACTCATTGCTCTGTGTGCTGCCCCACCATCCCCTTCCAGCAGGTTGTTTATTTGGTGTGTTCCTGCTGAGCCCAGCCCTCTCTGGACAAACACCTTCAAAGGTGGGACAGATCCACCTGCCAGCATGAAATAGAGCAGAATAGAATATTTAAAATTGAAAGGGACCTAAAATGGTCACCTAGACTGCTGGCTGTGCCATGGGGAGCAGCACCTCAGCACCTCCGTGGGGAAGGGATGGATTTATTTCTGCCTCTGAACCTGTTTTCCAAAGTGTTCCTCCTTTCTCTGCTGGACCTGGTGAGACACTCAATCCTGGTGCTCCACGGGAGTGAGCTGTGAGGTTGGAGCATTCTCTGATTTCATTCTCCTGTTTTCTTTATTAGGGAGAAGAATTTTTCATGGGGGAGGTGAAAATTTAGGGTTGTTTAGAATGGTTATGGCTTGGTTTAATGTTTTCAGAAATATCTGGAATCCATTTTAATTTCTGATTGGAAACTGTATTAATTCACGTTAATGACAAAGTGAATTCATGCATAATTAAAAATAATGTGAACTGTGCCGATGTGTAACAGCAACTGTGACGTGTAAAGTAACTGTGGTGTGTCTCATGAAACACTTCAGCTCCAAACAACTGCAAGTACATCAGCCTCTTTAAAAAGGACTTGTCTGAGTCAGTGGGTCGTGTTTTCTTGGCCTCATTCAAGGGAAAGTTGAGCCAAGGGCCCCTGTTACTGATGTTTTATCTGTAGCAAGACCAACCCTCCTGTCCGTGTGTCATGGACCAGCCCTGCAGGATTTGTTGGAGCTGGAACAGCCCTCGGGAGGTGCTGAGCTGCCTGCACTCCTTCCAGCACCCCAAGAGTCTCCTCCCCATCCCGTGAACATTGCACTGCAAATGTGCACTGAGTAAATCTGCCATCGGGGCTTTTATTATGCAATCGTGATGTGCCAGAATGGCAGCGGAGCTGTCTGGAGCCATTGATTGCTATTGAGCTAATGAGCCAAGCGCTAATCAATCCTGCAGGAAGTGCCATGGGAAGCTATTACACCTCCCAGGGCGCTGCAGCAGGGCTTGTTGGCAGGGTTTGTGTTATTGCCTCCAGTTGTACCAGGCACTCTGGGCTCGGCAGGGGGAATAATTGCCCGGCAGTGGCACTGGAGGGCACGTCGGGGGTCGGGGCAGAGGGTGATGCCAGTGATGCTGCCCGAGCCCCTCGCTCCGGGTGTCACACAGTGCCTGTCCTGCTGCCTTGGCACGTCCCAGGGCACACAGGTGTCTCCACCCAGCCCTGCTCTGGCACAGGAGGGCACTGGATCTACCCTGAGGCTTCTGGAGCACATTGGGTTCTGTGCCCTGAGGTCTTTGCCTCCTCACTGCTTTCCCCTGCCCCTCCATCCTATAGTGGCATGGGGTGTGTGACAGTGACAGCACCCAGGGAAGGGCTGGAGCTGTGTCAGGGCAGGCTCAGGTGGCATCTCAGGGAAAGGTCCTTCCCCCAGAGGGTGGTGGGCACTGCCCAGGCTCCCCAGGGCAGTGGGCACGGCCCCAAGGCTGCCAGAGCTCCAGGAGGGTTTGGATGATCCTCTGGGGCACAGGGGGGGATTGTTGGGGTGTCTGTGCAGGGCCAGGGCTTGGACTGGATGGTCCCTGGGGGTCCTTCCAGCTCAGGATATTTCATGATTCTGTGATTTCTACCTCACTCACAGCATTTCCAAGGCTCTCTCTGCATTTAATCATCCATAGACCATAAGATGTCTGATCTTCACACACTGTTACCTCCACTGGTGAGTTTATTCCACCTTTCCATAGGGCCACAAGTGGCATGGATTGCACAGACACAGCCAGGCAGTGGCTGTTTCCCCTGTGTCCTCCACCAGCCCACACTCCTCCATCTCCTACCCCCTGAAAGCATCTGTTAACCACCCCCAGGCTGAAGTCTCTGCTGGTAAACTGCTCAATCAAACCCAGCTGTAACTGCAGCATCATCCCTCTTCTATAATTTTCACTTTATTAGCCACGATCATTAAAACCAAAACAAGTTGATAGCACATTTTCATTGATAAGTATGTTTAAATTTGTCTTAGCATCTAAAATCCTGATTGAGTTTTATAGAGTTTTGTACCTCAGAGCTTAATTTTACTAAACATTGATAGATCAAAATTGGAATATAATGTCATTTTTTTTGTGAAAACAACCACACTTTCTCACCCACAGTTAATTGTGTTGTGATGTTAGATTTTTTAACAGAAGTGGAAAAAAATACACAGTTTTGACTGAACTGGCCTTGTGCTGTTCATGTCACCACCTCCTGCTGGAGAATCAGAGTCCCAGAGGCTGGCAAAGCCCTGCCAGCCCCCAGAGCCCCCCCTGTGCCCGATGCCCACCTTGTCCCCCAGCCCAGAGCTCTGAGTGCCACGGCCAGTCCTGCCTTGGGCACCTCCAGGGCTGGGCACTCCAACCCTCCCTGGGCAGCCCCTGCCAAGGCCTGACCACCCTTGCCAGGCACAAATTCCTCCTGCTGTCCCCCCTGACCCTCCCTCTGCTCCTGTCCCTGTTCCCTGGGAGCAGAGCCCAGATGTTGCAATAATTTCACTGTGTCCATATGGAAGCTGCTGCCAAACCAGTTGATGGCTGAAAAAGCCCCTGGAATGTTGGACATTCTGGAATTTCACCTGGAGATTCCTTCTCCAGCAGAGAGAGGTGAATTTGGTGTTTTCCCTGGGGTTGGCTCCCCCGTGGTTAATGCCCCCAGCTCTCTGGGACTCTGCCTGGCTCCCCCCTGCCCACAGCTGCCTGTTCTCCTGCCTCGCCCCGAGTGGAGACACCTTTCATACCTGTTGTCCTCTCCCTGGGAAGGCACTTACACACTGTAATCAAGGCTCCTCCTAATCATCCTTCTGATGAACCACACAGATTAAACTCTTTAAATCTCTCCGGGAAAAGAACTTTCTCTAATACTCCAATTGTTTCTGCAGCTCTTTTCTGCCCTCTCTCTAATTTGTCAAAGGCTTTTTCAAACTTTTCCTTCTCTGCTGTGTTGTGTTTCCAGCAGACACCTGGGGAGGTGAAGTCCCACCTGGGAAGAAGGGCTGGTGATCTTGAAACCTCTCCCAGCTGCTGATAGAATAGTTCATCTGCCTCTTCACCCTGGCTGGGTGATCTGGAACAGGCTCCTAGCAGGATAGGTGATTTCTGTGTGAGCATTCTCAAGTGCATCCCTGGTTTCTGATACATCCCTAACTCTGGCATCTTTGCTGCCACAGGGACCTCCATCCCCTGCCTCCCCTGAGACAGCACTCTGAGGGACCTCATGTTAGACAGGAGGAGGAATTTGTGCCTGGCAAGGGTGGTCAGGCCTTGGCAGGGGCTGCCCAGGGAGGGTTGGAGTGCCCAGCCCTGGAGGTGCCCAAGGCAGGACTGGCCGTGGCACTCAGAGCTCTGGGCTGGGGGACAAGGTGGGCATCGGGCACAGGGTGGGCTCCCTGGGCTGGCAGGGCTTTGCCAGCCTCTGGGACTCTGGAATTGTGTGACTTGTCTGTCAAGTGTCCCTCAAGCATTGGCTTGATGCCCCCAGGTTTATCCTCCAGTGAGCCAGGTTTTATCCCCTTCCCCTGTGTGGTTTATGGGCCAGGGATGCCAACACGCCTCCCGTGCTGCCTGTCCCTCAGATGATGGCACCTTTATAGTGCAGCTTTTCACTTGGTCCTGCCTGAAGTTGGCATTGCCTGGAATGCAGGTGCAGCTCCTGGGCAGGGGAGAGGAAATATTGTGCAAAACGTGGAAGGGAAAACCTTCCATCTCAATCAGATTTCAGGCACCTTGGGGTTTGTTTGTTTACTTTCCAGAGAAATGCTGAAGGCAGGATTTGGCTGACCTGTGAGTAAACACAACAAGGTTTAACATGGGAACACCCGGGACTTTCTGTTGGCTTAAGGGAGTGGGAGGAACTTGCACTTGTGTGCTGGATGCTACATGAAAATAAAGGCAGGGTTCTTGACAGGACACAGGGAATGGGTTCCCAGTGCCAGAGGGCAGGGCTGGCTGGGAGATTGGGAAGGGATTGGTGGCTGGGAGGGTGGGCAGGCCCTGGCACAGGGTGCCCAGAGAAGCTGTGGCTGCCCCTGGATCCCTGGGAGTGTCCAAGGCCAGGTTGGACGGGACTTGGAGCCCCCTGGGCTGGTGGGAGGTGTCCCTGCCATGGCAGGGGTGGGATGGGATGAGCTTTGAGCAGACCCTTCCAAACCCAAACCATTGTGGGATTCCTGGCTGGGGGAGGTCCCTCCCTCCCCAGACCCCAGTGGTGTGAGAGGAGGAGCTGTCCCTGACACACCCAGCAGTGCTGTGGATGTGCTGCCCACTCCAGTGGGATCCTTGCAATGCCGAGGGCTCTGTGAGCAGCCAGATGCCCTGAGAGCTGGGGGTGCAGGGGTGTCAGTGCCCTCCCAGCCCCTCCTGGCACTGGCTGGTGTTTTCCCTACCTCAGGTCGCTGCCTGACTTTGTTCCCTCTGTGGCTTTCCCGCTGTTTTCCACAGGGTGACACAGCCAGTCGTGTTAATGGGATATTAATGAGAGCAGCAACAAGGCTCCCCTGTCACTGGGAGCTATGCAAATAGTGATTATTTTGTTGTTAACGATTTTGTTCTACACAGATAGTTCTGCTCTGTTGTGTTCTCTCCTCTGGGTCCCCCTTCCCAGCCAGAGCTGACTCACAGGATTCTGCTCCAGTCACCTTCTGCTTCCCTTGTGCCGTAGGACATTGTGGATTGTGACACTGGGTGACAGTGCTCAGGGAAGGGAGGGTTTCAGGGCTCAGTTCAGGTGGCATTACAAGTGTGGGAAAATGGTACCTCAGCTTTGAAGGCCACCTTGGGTTTTCGTCCTTCCCCTGCCTTGGTTTGTGGTGCTAATGATACATGATTCACTTCAACTAAAGACAAATAAAATTACTATAGAAAATAGGTTTGTTTTCAAGTTGTGAGACATCCTGTGACATTAAATTTAGAAAGTGCTGAAATGTTTATTTTCTTTATTAACAAAACTGCAGACAAGGGTGGCATTTTCTTAAGTTGTGAGAAATTAGATGACACCTAAATGGGAGGAAGATCAGGCACATTTTTCATGATAAAGGAGGAGTATTTTCGAAATTGAGGAGCTGAACCATGACTGATGACTTTAGGTTGAGTTCTCATCTCTACCAAGGGCTTGTTGTGCAGCTCAGATAATTAAATTTGTCTCTTGTTTTGCCCATTCTCAGCTTTTCCTTCAGAGTTTGTAGTTACTGAATGAAACCAACTGCTGGAGGCTGGATCACCTCCCTGAGCATCCCCTTTGTCCTTGGCCTTGTCCTGTGGGTGACAACACATGGCTGAAGTAGGTTGGAAAAAGCTCTTATGGGATTTATCTGACTCAAAGTGCAAACTGGATGCCTGGAGAAGGCTCAGGGCTCCTCCAGCAAAAGTCAGCTTTTATTTAAGTGCATCCTAATAAGCAGGTTGGGTAGAGAAGCTGTGGCTGCCCCTGGATCCCTGGGAGTGTCCCAGGCCAGGTTGGACGGGGCTTGGAGCACCCTGGGCTGGTGGGAGGTGTCCCTGCCCATGGCAGGGGTGGCACTGGCTGGGCTGTGAGATCCCTTCCAAACCAAATTATTCTGGGATTCTCTGATTCTATAAAACATGAAACAGTACGGGCCCCAGGGGTCTGCTGAACGTTCATTTGCCTTTCCTGGAGAAAAAAAAAAGAGAATTATTGTCAAAGAAACCTGACTTTCCAACAGTACTCCAGGTCTTATGTCTAAGATTTGTCTCTCCTGGAGTCTGGGCTTCATTGCCTTTTGATCAAAGACAATTTGCTGCTATAAAGATGTTTAATTTCTCATTATTTTTGAAAGTATAATTTATTTTTTACTATGTGTGGCTATTCTTTAGGGGTAAAAAAAGGAGTTAAAGTATGAGATTATGGCAGGATGGGGAAGCTGTTTATCAGAAGTTTGAAATGGGAAGAGGACCCAGCAGGGAGGAGTTTGGAGCAGGAATCATGGCAAGAGGCTCCAGGGCCCCTGCTGTGCAGGAGTTTGGAGCAGATGATTCGGGTGGTCCCTCCTGGCCCTGCAACCTGTGCAGCCCTGGGAGCACAAACCTGCCTTCCAGAGATGCAAACTTCATGGAGTTTGGATAACTCTTGAATAAGGGATGGTACCAGTACCCAGCCATGTGTTCAAAGGCTTGATGACACGATACAAATGAAGCATTTGGGGTAAAAAAGAAATATAGCTTTATGTTCCTATTTCATTCTCATTAGTCCTTTTTTCAAATAAATAGTAGCTGTGCAGCATGTAATACATCCTTCCTGTCAGAATTCATCAGGGAAGTGCTTTGGCTGGGCAATTGCTGGGTGAAAAATTAGGGGCTTTGCCTCTTTCTATCAACATGTTTTGGTTTCACTGGTGAATAAAAATAGATTTTTAAATAACAGTCACATAAAGGAATAAAACCCAGAACAGGGCCCATTTTCATTCCAGAGGCAGAGTCAGCCTTGTTGGATGAAGCTGGAATAGATCGCTTGGTAAATAATTGCTAAGGAGCATTATTACAAATGCAACCAAAAAAACTAATGAATGCTGTGGTAAATCTTAATTTCTATCAGCCAGCTGAGAGACCTCAGCCAGCCTTTCCATTTGAACATGGGGAGGGGAAGGGAGAAAAGGGAGTTTCTTTCCATTCTGGAAATGCAGTGGCTGTTCCTGGATATTGTGCAAATCCAAAGTGACTGAGAGCAGAGAACTAACTTATCTGGAAAACTGTCTGTAGCTCAGAGTGTGCCTTCTTCCTTTTATTGTCACTTTTGGGGTGGGACTTTAACTTGGGAGTTTGGTTAAATGTTTGACAATTAAAGAAGGTGCTTTGTGGTTTTGAGGCCGTTTCTCCTGGTGGAACATTCCAATGGGATCCTTGATGTGCTGAGATGATTCAGCCCAAACCTGCCATATAAACTAAGCTCTTCCAAAGGGATCTGCAGCAACCACTCCCTGGCACTTTGAAGGGCTGTGTGCTCAGGGAACAGCCTCACAGCAAACCATGGATGCCAAAATGGTTTGGGCTGGAAGGGACCTCACAGCCCCCCCAGTGCCACCCCTGCCATGGGCAGGGACACCTCCCACCAGCCCAGGGGGCTCCAAGCCCCATCCAACCTGGCCTGGGACACTCCCAGGGATCCAGGGGCAGCCACAGCTTCTCTGGGCACCCTGTGCCAGGGCCTGCCCACCCTCCCAGCCACCAATTCCTTCCCAGTAGGAAGGAACCTATCCCTGCCCTCTGGCACTGGGAAGCCATTCCCCCCTGTGCTGTTGCTTGAGGAGTGCAAAGTCCCTTTCACAAGTGAAATGCCAGGCTTAAGGTCTGAGTATCTGGAAAATTCCATCCTCTGACCCTTGTGCTCCCAGGAGACCCCTGGGACTCCTAAGGCAGTGTCCTGCAGGAGCCTTCCCTTCTTTGCTGAGGCTGAGAGCCCCAGGAGGGCTGTTGGTGGTGCTGGGCTGTGTGTGATGCTCAGTGCTCAGGGCAGGCTGGATCTGCAGGGCTGAGGGGCTCGGGTGCTCTGCAGGGAGCTGATGGAGCTGCAGGGGAGGATGAGCAATCAGGGCCAGACAAACCCCCATTAGTCAGATGTGCCAGGTCCGTGATCGATGCCCTCGGCATCACCTGGCACAGCCTGCAGGGAGAGTGCTATTTCTGGCAGAGCCTTGATTTGCAGAGAATGGAGCTGATTTCTGATGAGGGAAGGCTGCTGCTGGATGGCTCCAACGTGGAGAAGTTAATCATGGGGGCTGAGGATGCTGTGATTTCTCAGACATTCCCAACTTGGACCATAATGATTTTGTGTCAGCAGAGTTTATGCAGGAGCAAAGCAGGTTTTATTTTCATTTCACTTTATTTGTGCCCCATAGGGAAATGTCTTAAAACACCTTTGGTGGCTGAAGGCAGGTGAGGCTTTGGGTCCCCTCAGCACTTTGTGGACTCCCACAGAGCAAAGACATCTTGGTGTGTGCCCCTGGACACAGGGACTGTTCTCATGGCTGTGGGTGATGCTCTGCTTCAGGCTGGGGGAGTTTGCTCCTTCCTGAGCACCCTGCACAGTATCCTGCATGCTTAGAGGGACAGAGCACTTCTCATATGAGAAAGGGCTGGCAGAGCTGGGGGGGCTCACCTGGAGAAGAGAAGGATCCAGGGACACCTGAGAGCCCCTTGCAGGGCCTAAAGGGGCTCCAGGAGAGCTGGAGAGGGACTGGGGACAAGGCATGGAGGGACAGGACACAGGGAATGGCTTCCCAGTGCCAGAGGGCAGGGATAGGATGGGAATTTGGGAAGGAATTGGTGGCTGGGAGGGTGGGCAGGCCCTGGCACAGGGTGCCCAGAGAAGCTGTGGCTGCCCCTGGATCCCTGGGAGTGTCCAAGGCCAGGTTGGACGGGGCTTGGAGCACCCTGGGCTGGTGGGAGGTGTCCCTGCCCGTGGCAGGGGTGGCACTGGGTGGGCTTTGAGGTCCCTTTCTACTCAAACCAATCTAAGATTCTGTGATTGTTTGTGTTTCTCTGGCACTGGGAGTCAGTGGATGGACTTGGGAAGGCTGGAATCATTCCACTCCCACCCATACATGTGGTCTCTGTCACTGTGGACCAGCTGACCACGAGGTCTTTAATGCAGCCAGGTCTGATGGTGTCACCTGCCCTTCAGTCCCCAGCACAGGGGTGATCCCCCAGGATTGTGTCCAGGGCTGTGGAATGATCTCAGTGAGGTAAAATTGTCTGAAGGTCTGTTGGAAAAGCTCTGGGCAAGGGCAGGACAGCTCTTTTGGGGCTGATACCTCCCCAGGGAAAGTGGAGGGACTGCAGGCAGAAAGGCACGTGGGTGATGATGATGCCAAGGCAGGACTAAAGGTGGAATTTGTTATTCCAAGGAAGGAAAGGAAGGAGAGCAGCTGATCACAGAGTTCCAAAGGGTAGATTTTGGCTCAGCCAGGGAAGCAGCAGCAGCAGGAGGTTCCCAGGAGGAGAGGAGCAGGCAGAGGGAGCTGCAGCAGCACTGCCTGGTCCCCAGGAGGATGCTCTGACCCAGAGCCTCCCACTGAACACAGGCAGTCCTGAGGCTGCTCCTGCGCTATCTGAGGACAGGGAGGGATGGAAAGAATCCTCACGAAAACCAGAAACAGGGACAGATGACTGAGGGTGACCATGATGGAATAAAATCTTGCCTATAGAAGTAAAATCAGAGAGCAGAAGGCAAAAAATAGGCCAAGAACATAAAGGACAAAAAGGACAAGTGCATCAGAAATAAGAGGAAGATGAAGGCAGTGAAGGGAAGCAACAAAAGGCTGGGGCTGGATTGTTTCAGCCTTCAGGAAAAGGTTAACTGTGACCAGACACTCATTGCAATTATCTTAAGAAGGGGTTAACAGGGACAGGAGAGATTCAAGTGAGCTCAGATAAATCAGATGCTTGATGAAATGCACACCAGGAAACTCGCTGAATTGTGATGGAAAGCCCCCAAATCAGTGGTGATATCCGAGGGACAGGGGATAGTTATGAAGGTGCAAACAGAGCACCTGCCCTCCAATGGAAAATTACAGAGCTGGAGGCTGAGATTAAATACATGAGGAGGTCCTCGGGGAAACGATTAAATAATCAGTTTGTGGGTACAGAGAGGATATTAAGGTAATAAGCAAGAGCCCACAGGGATTTTTCAGGAAGAAATCACGCCAAGGCAGTGGTTTCCTCTGATGGGATAATGGGCTTGAGGTGTGGGACTGACTTGGGCACCCTGGAGCTGTGGCTGGATGAGCCTGCAGTGACACTCACCTTTCCAAACTCCTCCTCAGGGCTTTCTGCTGCACCAAAGAGTGTTTCTGTTGGTATTTTTTCACCTGGCTGTTAAGAGATGCCCTTTTTTTGAAACATTGACAGATTTCAGATGAACAGAAAAAGAAAAGCAAAGCTGAATATAGAGGAGAGATCACTTTGTTCCACTCCCTGCCATGGGCAGGGACACCTCCCACCAGCCCAGGGTGCTCCAAGCCCCATCCAACCTGGCCTTGGACACTCCCAGGGATCCAGGGGCAGCCACAGCTTCTCTGGGCACCCTGTGCCAGGGCCTGCCCACCCTCCCAGCCACCAATTTCTTTCTGATATCCAAGTCAACCCTCCTTCAGTATAAACCCACCCCAACAGAGGCATTCTGGGATTCTGGGATTTGCACAGTGCATGTTTCTGAGATGGAGGACTGGTGGCTTGTCCGGGGTCTCCTGACAGAGCTGTAATCCCACAGATTGCAGGACTTTCTTCTGCTCTCAGCCTTCTGGAGAGCCACAGCCAGTCACTACACCTGCTGGCACCTTTGTGTACACCAACTGTGCTGCTGAAGAGACTCTTCTGTTTGTGGCACATGTGAAAGAAGTCATTTAAATTTTAAAACAAATATTTTCAATTTAAATTCTACATTTAGAATTCATTCCGTTAGTTTGGGAAACCCTGTACTCAGGCAATGGGAACAGCCCAGCTTGGGTCCATCTTGGTCTATGAGATTCCTTCTGAAAACATCCTTTCATGCAGTGATGTTGTGGCACTGGAGCCAGGGCAGCCTTTGGGGTTGCTGGATGTCTTTGGAGCAGTTCTCACAGAGCTCTAAGCTCTGTGTCAATGCCTGCTGGAAGCAGGGGAATATTCCTGGGCTTCAGGAGGATGTTTTCCCATAGAACCTCAACATCAAAAGCTTGAGATTTATCTTGAATGCCTATAAGCAACACCTACATTGGGGAAGAATATTCTTATAATGTCATTTTTCCCCCTTTTGCAGCATGTTTTTAATAGAAAAGCAAGCAAGACATCTGAATGAATTTTATATGTTCCCTGAACTGCTCCAGCTTTGAAATAACTCAGCTTGAGGTTTTAGTCAATATGAATGAAGACATTTAAAAAAATCTGTGTGCTCTTCTGTCAATAAAAGATGGCAAAAGGCTAAAGAGATGAAAATAGACGGTGGAGGCAGAGACTCAGTGAGAGCAGAGCAGCCTGCACGGGGAGCAGCTGCTGGAGACAGGGAGAGGGGAGAGGAGGGGAGTTTGGAGCAGGGTGGGACTAATGGTACCCCTTTCTTTGTTCCTTTGGAAAACAATCAGTGGCTGAACACCTTCAAACCAGCCTGGTTTGAGTTTTGAAATGCAGCAAAGTTAAATAGTTGGAGTGTTTTGCAAGTATCATTAATAGGAGTGACTTAGAATCCCAGAATCATTTGGGTTGGCAAAGCCCTGCCAGCCCAGGGAGCCCACCCTGTGCCCGATGCCCACCTTGTCCCCCAGCCCAGAGCTCTGAGTGCCACGGCCAGTCCTGCCTTGGGCACCTCCAGGGCTGGGCACTCCAACCCTCCCTGGGCAGCCCCTGCCAAGGCCTGACCACCCTTGCCAGGAAGAAGTTCTTCCCAAGTTCTTCCTGATTTCTGTTGGTGAGTGACTTCATGGCCTTAAATGATCAGCTCACAGCATCATTTCAGTTGGAAAAGATCTCTCAGATCAAGTCCAATAATGTGATAAATGTGTGTGTGTCTCAGCACAGAATTAAAATATTTCCTTTAATTTAAAATTTAGGCAAAATCTTACTTAGGTTAAGAAATCTTAATAAAATCATAGAATCAGAGAATCCTTAAGGTTGCAAAAGACCTTTAAGATCATCAGCCACCAACCCCACTAAATCATGTCCTTAAAGACATGTCAGGAGCACGGGACTGTGAGATATGGAAGAGAAGTCAGGAAGTAGCAGGGTGCATATCACATGGATAGCCTTGTGCCAGTGTTTAACTTCTACCTCTCCTGACTGTGGATAACGAAAATGGGTTTGCTCTGCACTGTTCTTCCCAGTCCTGGCAAGGACTTTCTTGGCATGGATATGATTCTTCATGTCCTGGGTCAGACTCCTCATGCCCCGGGTCAGCCCCATCTCAGCTAATGTGCAATCTTCCAGTGTAACCTGTTTGTCAGGGCCTCCCTGCAGCCTTCCTGAGGTATCTCATGTAGTTTGAAACTGGTCTGAGCAAATTAGAGCAGCCCCAGGAGCCTTGGAACGTTGTGCTTGCCCAGCATCCCTGAGCCAGCTGGCAGGACAGGAGCAGGAGGTCCCAGGCTGGCAGGAGGTCCCAGGCTGACAGCAGCTCTCTCAGATTCCTGGGAAGTTCCCTGGGTCTCCTGAGGAGCTGGGACTTTGGTTTATAAATCAGAATCAAACCTCTTAATTGGCTTCATAAACAGCAAATGTTTCTTTTGATTGTTTGTTTTGGCTTTTTAGCAGATTCTTCAGGCTTGTAAGGAAAGTGGGACTTTGTTCTCCTACTTTTCCAACTTTCCAGATGGGAATCTGGGCTGGGCAAGGCTGGAATTTAAATATCCCCAGCTTCAGACAGGATCTGGTGTGTGGATATCACTTATCCCACTCTCTTCCTGCTCCCAGCTGGGTTTCTCTGTATGAAAAATGCTTGGATACAATGAAAATAGGAATAAATGATTGTTAATGGAGTAGAGATCATTCTGTAATGAACAGTGCTCAGCCATCAGAGTGTCTCATAGAACCACAGAATGGTTTGGGTTGGAAGGGGACCTCAAAGCCCATCCAGTCCCCCCTGGGACTGCCATGGGCAGGGACACCTCCCACCAGCCCAGGGTGCTCCAAGCCTTGTCCAGCCTGGCCAGGGACACTTCCAGGGATCCAGGGGCAGCCACAGCTTATTTGGACAATGTTGTGTTTGCCTTTAGTCCTGTGCATCTCATTGAGATCACCTCTCTGCAATCCTGCCACCTTTTGTACCCCCCTTTGTCCCTCTGGCCCCCATTCCCGTGGATATTTGCTCATCAGTGCAGTTTATCTTAAACCAAACGTTGGCATGAGGAGCATCTATGGAAAACATATTAGTGCATCATTAGGGGAAAAGCACCTGTGCTCCCTTCAGTGGGCACCAGGCAGAGGATCAGCTCTAATAGTGCTGTTTGCAAATATCAAATAATAATGGGAAGTGTGACAATAATGAAGTAAGTAATCAGAGGAGCTGTTGAGTACAGGTGCCTCCATTTACAGCTCTTTCATCAAAGAGAAAATTAAGCGCTCTCAGAATATTATGGCAAATTACTTGCTGTTCCATGACTGCTAATCAGGAGGAGTATAAATGCAGCAGGAAAAATCTGCTGCAGCAATTATGGCGGTGGGTGATTAAGGCCTGGAGCACATCATGGGACAGGGAATGGACTCCTTTTCTCTGCCTGCAGATGGAAATGTTTGTTGCAAAAACAAGCACCAAAAGCCCAGAATGGGCAGCACCTCTGCTGAGTTTGGGGTGATGGTACAAAGCAGAGAATCACAGAGTCATTAAAGTTGGAAAAACCCTCCAAGATCATCAAGACCAACTTTTGACTAATCCCACCATGCCCACTAAACCACATTGTCAAGTGTCACGTTGACTCATGACCCAAGGGAAGGGCTGGAGCTGTGCCAGGGCAGGCTCAGGTGGCATCTCAGGAAAGGTCCTTCCCCCAGAGGGTGGTGGGCACTGCCCAGGCTCCCCAGGGCAGTGGGCACGGCCCCAAGGCTGCCAGAGCTCCAGGAGGGTTTGGATGATGGGACAGGGACAGGGTGGAATTGTTGGGGTGTCTGGGCAGAGCCAGGGGTTGGACTGGATGATCTTTGGGGGTTACCCAGGGCCTCTCCTCACACTGTAGCTGAGCAAAGATCCCTGTGCTGTAAGAGCAGGCAGGCTCTGCTCTCCATCAGCCTCAGGGACTCAGGATTACCATGGTGAGCCAGCCCCAAAATGAATTGGGTCCTGGCTATCTCAGGATAGAGGATAACATAATCCCATTATAAAAACATGGTATCTTCATCTGTACCTCTCTGCTAGTTTCCAGTTCTCTGTTACTGGGCTTTACAAATCCTTCCTATTTCCTTTCACTGAATTCCTGGCAAGGCTGGGATGGTGCAGCTATTCCTGTGCTGACACTTGACTAGCAGATGTGCTGATACCTGCACAGATCCACTTCATCCATGCAGAAAAAAGCAAAGCACTGCCTTTCTTATTTATTGTGTGTTGGTCCACAGCGATACATGTCCTGTCACCCAACCCCTGCTTCACACTCAGAGCTTGGGGGAAAGAACTGGAGCCCAGGAAAAAGCTGCTGATGTGGTCATGGAATCCCAGACTGGTTTGGGTTGGAAGGGACCTTAAAGCCCATCCAGTGCCACCCCTGCAATGGGCAGGGACACCTTCCACTAGACCGGGTGGACTCCAACCCCAGTCCAGCCCAGCCTTGGTCATTGCTTTTGGGTTGTGTTTTACAGGGCTGGAAAGGGGCATCCAGGTGGTTCCCTGGCAAAGGGGCAGTGGGAGTCTGGAAAGATGACTGTGTACGTCCTAATTGTCTGGATGGGAAAGTGAACCATGCAGGTTAACCTGCCCAAAAACTGGGATGCATTGAGAGAACAGAGCCCAGCCCCGAGGTTTGCTACTCAAAGGGGTGGGCAGGATCCCCTCTGTGGGGAGGGTCAGTGTGCTCAGCCACCCCCTGAAGGTGGATTAATGTTCACCAGGGGAACAGCTGAGCTTTGGCTCTGCCAAAACCCCAGTTCCTGAATCCCAGAGTCGTGGAAGTTGGCAAAGCCCTGCCAGCCCAGGGAGCCCACCCCGTGCCCGATGCCCACCTTGTCCCCCAGCCCAGAGCTCTGAGTGCCACGGCCAGTCCTGCCTTGGGCACCTCCAGGGCTGGGCACTCCAACCCTCCCTGGGCAGCCCCTGCCAAGGCTTGACCACCCTTTCCAGGCAGGAATTCCTTATGAGAAGAAGGTCTGTGAGAGATCTGAATTAGGGACAGATTCACCCCAGCCAGTCCAGCACTGGGTTGTGCACCTGTTGATGGGGCTTCTGGACATACCTTGGAGATATCAAACCAATCCTTCAGCAATAACCCCCAGACCCCCTCCTGGGGCTGGGAGCAGCACTGATGCTGCTGCTCCAATTCTTGGCTACCACCCAGCATCTGCAGCTCTCTGGCTGCTGCCAAGCAGGTAGGTGTGGGATGTGTTCTCAGCCCCTGGATTTGCAGAGCCTGGCACAGCCCCTGCAGCTGCTGAGAGCTCTTTCCCTGGGCACATTATCTCACACAATCCTGCTGCTGCCTGCCCCGTGGGGCCACTTCTGTGCTGGAAGCTTTGCAAAGCTGGATCTTAATTTGATACCAGCTGCTGGCAATATTGCTTTGACACCCCTGTATCATTCCTCTTCTCAGGCTGCATCTCACAGGCACTTAAAAGTTTTTCTAAACAGATGTAGAGGGGGAAAAATCTGGTTATATAATGTTTGTTAGACCATGAGGGGGGTTTATAATCTTCAGGGGTTTGAGAATTTCAAGGAAGATACTTACTGCTGTAATTTCTGCATCTTAGAACCACAGAATTGTTTAAGCTGGAAAAACCCTCTAAGATCATCGAGTCCAACTGTTCCCCAGCACTAACCCATGTCCCCAAGTGCCACATCCCCGAGTCCCTGGGATTGTTCTGCACTAGGGGAACAGAAGGTGCCTCTGACCAGGGCAGGGTGCTCAGGGACTCCAGTTACCAGTACCCCCAGTGGGGGCTGGCACATCCCAAGTGGGTGTGATCAGAGTCCCCAGGGATTGCTGGAGGGCCAGGAGTGCCCTGCTCGAGGTGGCAGCAGTGTCAGGCCATGCACTCAGTCACCTTTCCTGCCACCTCTGCTCTGTGTAAGGATGAGAGTGAACCTACAGACACCCAGCAACAGAAACAGAGACCTTGTCCTCAGAAGAGACTTTTGTAATCCGCTCACGTCCTTGCACGACAGGAACCCCCAAAGCCCAGCAAAGCCCCAGCTCTGCAGGCTGGGCTTTTGCCTTTGTGAAATCAAAGGAGACAGGGGGGAAAATGTGCCTGTAATTATCCTCAAACACTGCCCGTGTAATCCTCCATTACTTCCATCACTAACGTTCCTGCTGTTGCCCACTGGTGCCCAGTTACCTGTGCCTGCACTGGTCTGGGACTGGGATGGTCTCTGGGCGTGCACAGGGTGGGTTCAGCAGGGCTGGGTGGGGGCCTTTGCACAAAAAAACCTCAGAGACATGGGTTGAGAACCAGGAAGATATTCAGGCTCCTAAATGATTTGTGCACTGTCCCTTCCCCACCAGGCAAAGACTCCAGGGTTTCTCCCACTGTCCCTCGTTGCTCTGAGCTCCATCCAGCCTGGCTGTGGACACTGCCAGGGATGGCACAGCCACAGCTGCTGTGGGCAACCTGTGCCAGGGCCTCACACCCTCAATGTATAAAACTTCTTCCTTATATCTAATCCAGATCTCTCCTCTTTAAGTGTAAATCCATCACCCCTTGTTCTGTCACCACAGGCCCTGCTGAAATGTTTGTCCCCATCCCCTGGATAAGTTCTTCCCCCAGAGCTGGGGGAGTGCAGGAGCCTCAAACCTCAGCCCCCCCTTCAATAAATATGGATTTAAAAATATATCCTCTAACAGAATTGGTTGTGCATAACAGCATTTCAAATACCCTTTTGTTTTTGCTCTTGGTGAAATTTGAATGCAAAACCTTCATCATCTTGGGTTTATTTATTTGTTTACTCGCTTATTTATTTGCTCCCTTCCCTTCTCTCCTCCCTCCAGCTCTTGGGTGTCTGTGGGAAAGCAGAGATAAGTTAATCTGAACAAAACATGGTAATACTTGAAAAAGTCCTTCCCATCAAATTACAGGGAACAAGTTACTTTTCATCTCTGCTCCATATTTCCACGTCGGCTCTAATCACAGTCAGTGTCGGGCAGCAATGCCAGGCAGGATTTGTTGTCCCAAATCACTGGGCTGCACTTCCCCAGAGGTGACTGACAACAACCCAACAGGCTCGTGGAACTGGGGAATGATGCTGTTCAAAGGCACAGGAAACAATTAATGGCAAAAGAAATGAAAGGGGGGAGACACACATTTTTCTCTCCAAGGATCTGCCTGTCTGTAAATATCTCATTGGAATATTAAAACCTGTTTGTACTTTTAATTTATTTTTTTTTCTCTCCTTAAAATCGTTAAGACATGTTTTATGGTAACATTGGGCCACTCTTTAAAGGCAACAACGGACTTTAATTCACTGTCTTGTATAAATATCCCATTTATTTATTTACTTTAAAGGAGCCCTGGGAAAGTGTTCACCTGAATCCCGTGGGCACCTGCTCCCACTCCCAGGGGCTTGTACAGGACTGGAGAGGAGGGAGAGGCTGCCAGGCAGTAGTGGGGGTGGTACTGGCAGGGATGGTGGCATTGGCAGGGATGGTGGCAGTGGTGGGTGGCATTGGCAGGGGTGGTGGCGTTGGCAGGGATGGTGGCAGGGGCAGGGATGGTGGCATTGGCAGGGGTGGTGGCAGTGGTGGAGGTGACAGTGGCAGGGATGGTGGCAGGGGCAGGGGTGGTGCTGGCAGTGGCAGCACTGGTGGTAATGGTGGTGCTGGTGGCACTGGAGGAACATGTGGTGGCAATGGTGGTGGCACTGGCAGCGCAGGCGCTAGTGGTGGGAGGGGTGACAGTGGCAATGGTGGCAGTGATGACAGCGATAGTGGCAGGGGTGCCAGTGGCAGTGGTGGCAGTGGCACAGGTAACAGTGGCACAGGTGACAGTGGCGGTGGTGACAGTGGTGGCAGTGACAGCGGCCATGCCCCCGCGTCTACACCAGAGGGCAATGACGTGAAGGCAAAGCTGTGCCTGGCTCGGCAGAGCAGCCCGGGGTTCGCAGGACACGGGACCTGAGCGAGGTCGCTGTTTGTGACTTGATAATTAGTCCTTGATTGCTCTGCCAGACCCCCCCGCGCTGCAGCAGCAGGACGTGTGTGGGTGTCT
>WBMV01004469.1:202974-267173 GCA_013396655.1 Campylorhamphus procurvoides
TCTGTGTGTGTCTGTGTCTGTGTGTCTGTGTGTGTCTGTGTCTGTGTGTGTGTGTCTATGTGTGTCTGTGTGTGTGTGTCTTTCTGTGTGTGTGTCTGTGTGTGTGTCTGTGTGTCTGTGTGTGTGTCTCTGTGTCTCTGTGTTTTTGTGTCTGTGTGTGTGTGTCTGTGTGTGTGTGTGTGTGTGTGTGTCTGTGTCTCTCTGTGTGTCTGTCTGTCTGTGTGTGTGAGCCCTCAGTGCACCGAGCCAGGATTTCCCTTCCCCACTCCCGTGGTTCCCAAAGCTGCAGCCCAATGGCCCCAAAGTTTCCTGTGGCACAGAAGGAGATATCTATTTTTACTTTTAACAACAGGCAGCTTTGCATTGTCATCTGTCCCGTGTGTGGGTATTTAAAAGCACCCGTGGATGTCCTGATGGGATTTCTCCTCGCAGGGAATTGGGATGCAGCTGCAGACCTGGACCCCTTTGGATGCTGCACGTAAACAGAACTCTCTCTTCCCTCACGGGGCTGCTCCTGCAAATGCTGTGCAGCAGCTGCGTGATGTTTTTAAAGCTGGAAGCACTCTGCTTCCCAGACCTTTAGTGCAGGTAGGAGAGAAGAGGGAATTATCCCAAACCTTGGGCCACAGAGTCCCAGTGGCCATTACCAGGGAAGGAGGCAGGAATACAGAGCAGGGAGGGAGGGGAAGGGGGGCCTGGGAGAAGGGGTAGCTAAAAATAACAGCAACAAAAGGGAGATTCCAGGATCTGCAGTGATGTGGGGGTTTCTTGTCTCTTGGAGAGGCACAGCCAGGGTTGGGGTGCCTGCAGCTCTGCCAGGGATCAGGATGCAGGATTGGGTTGGGATGACTCTAACGAGGTCTGGGCTAAATATGGGCTAAAGCAAGTTGGAATCATCAGGGAATACACAGATGGCTTGAAAAATGCTGATGATCAAAATATCAGCAAGGAGTTTGTGATCCTCTGAACCTGGGCAATAGTGCTGAGTGGGTTCACTGTGAGTTGGTGTGCCCAGGATGTGCCCCAGGACTGGAGCTGCTCCCTGGGATGATCCCACCCCTGGGATGTGCCAGTGTCAGCCCATGCCCCCCTTCCTGCAGCATCTGGCAGGGTCCAGGAGGAGCTGGCAAGGGCTGGGAGCTGCAGCCCAGCCCTGTGGAGCCTGGTTTGCCCTGGCACAGGCTGCAGTTGTGTTGGATCACAGGGCTGAGCTCACAGGAGGCTGAAGGGAATTTCCCTCCTGGCAGGTGGGGCTGGAGTTGCCCCTTTGGTGCTCAGGGGACCCACTCCAAGTGCTGGATCAGCAGCACCAGCGAGTCCTCGAGGTTCACACTGCCTTCTGTCACCACTTCTCAGGGCCAGTCCTTAGGCATGGCTGTGTGTCTGGCAGGGATTTGCCCAGAACTTGGCAAAACAGGGCTCTGTTTTCTGCCTGGTGTTCCAGGATGGTCATCAGGGCTGGAGAGGGCCCTTTTACAAGGGCCTGGAGGGACAGGACACAGGGAATGGCTTCCCAGTGCCAGAGGGCAGGGTTAGGTGGGATACTGGGACGGAATTCTTCGCTGTGAGGCCCGGCAGGAGATGGAATGAGATGGTCTCTAAGGTCCCTTTGAACTATTCTGGGATTCTGTGATTCCTGTGATCAACAGTGGTGCTTTGATCTCAGAAAGGAGACCCCCAGAGTGGGTGTGAGTGTGGACTGGGGGCTCCTGCAA
This sequence comes from Campylorhamphus procurvoides, assembly GCA_013396655.1. Taxonomy (NCBI): domain Eukaryota; kingdom Metazoa; phylum Chordata; class Aves; order Passeriformes; family Dendrocolaptidae; genus Campylorhamphus; species Campylorhamphus procurvoides. Next base: position 204,690 of record WBMV01004469.1, read on the forward strand.
AGGCAGCTCCTGCCCTGCAGCCCAGCCCTGCTCCACCTGAGGAGCAGAGCTCTGGTCCCCCCATGGGAGCAGCTCTGCAGTGACCCCTGGGCAGCCAGGCTTGTCCTCGCTGTCCTCCCAGACTCCCTGTCCCTTCCCTGGAAATGCCAAAGCTGACCCTGAGCAGCAGCACAACCAGAGGCACGGGGAGACCAAGTGAGGCTGATCTTTGTGACAGAAGGAGTGGCCGGGTCCCCTGTGGCTGCTGCCTTGTCCTGACACATGCAGCAATGACTCAGGTCTGCCTGGGTGACCCCAGGTCTCTGTCCAGACAGCTTTTTGTGCTCCTGCTCCTGTTAGTGTGTACAGGGCTGGGGCACCAGAGCCTCGGGGCTCCCTCACCTCACCCTCCTTCTGCTGAGCCTGAACAAAAGGGCCATTTTATTCTGGGACTCTAAACTCATTTGAATCTATTATGGCTTAAAATTGGGAAGATTTACTGCATTTGCCTTGTTCAACCCCCTTCCCCCAGAAATGAATGACCTCGGGCCAGGAGGTTAAACCTAAACTGAGCTCTGAATCAGAGCATCGACCTGTGCCTGCCCTGAATGCTGGGCTTGTCCCAGGGTGATAACAAGGAATCAGAGAATCATCAGAGGGTCTGAGCTGGAAGGGACCTCAAAGCCCCCCCAGTGCCCCCCCTGCCATGGGCAGGGACACCTCCCACCAGCCCAGGGGGCTCCAAGCCCCGTCCAACCTGGCCTTGGACACTCCCAGGGATCCAGGGGCAGCCACAGCTTCTCTGGGCACCCTGTGCCAGGGCCTGCCCACCCTCCCACCCACCAATTCCTTCCCAATATCTAATTTAAACTTACTATTTGTCAGTTTGAATCTGTTGCTCATGAATATTTTGCAACATCAGCCCTTTAATAATTGGAGTGGATTCAATTTTTCTCTTTTGTATTTCTGTCACCCAAAGATCACCTGGAGATCTGGAACTCTGCCTTCCTGCCCTTTCAAGGGCAGCTGCTGGGATGGACCACTCCATCCATTTCTGGGACAGACCACTCCATCCATTTCTGGGACCACAGCGCTGGGAATTTCTCAGCTATTGTGCACTTCTCTTTTTGCTCCCTCTCTGTTCAGCACTTAAAGGAGGCATTCGTTCTGAGACAGCTCCTGGAGCAAGAGCACTTCCCAGTGTGCCTGGAGACAAACTGGGATGCATAATTTAAGCAGGGAGTGGGTTCTGTGCCTGTTTCTGCAGGAGCTGCTGGGAGTGCCTGGGCAGAGCCTCCCTCTCCTCCATCGGCTGCTTGGCCTTGTTTGCCCAGAACTTTCCAGAAACTTGGAAAGGGAAATCACTGAGAGTGGCAAGAGAAAGTGCTTCCCAGAGCCTTAGGAATGAAAGACCCAGCAGCTCTGATTGTTGAAGTTTGTCCACCCCACTGACTCGTTCTGGGCTGATCCCCAGAGAAGCTGGGGCTGCCCCTGGATCCATCCCTGGGAGTGTCCCAGGCCAGGTTGGACGGGGCTTGGAGCCCCCTGGGCTGGTGGGAGGTGTCCCTGCCCGTGGCAGGGGTGGCACTGGGTGGCCTTTGAGGTCCCTCCCAACACAAACCATTCTGGGATTCTGTTGGTTTCTTTTACTTCTACAGCAAATGCAAGGGAATTTGGGGGTTTTCCTGGTTTTCCTTGTGTGTTTCTCATCCCTTCCCTGTCACACATCCCACTGAACAGGCTGGTTTTTTCAGCAGAACTGGTGAAATCTTTGTTCACCATGTATCCAGCATTTGCTCCTGGGTTATTCCCAACCTCTCCTTGATTCCTTCAAATGCATTTTGCTGTCTCGTGTTAGAAAGGATGTTGAAGGACTTGTGGAATGTGTGTCTAGACAAGAATAATCTAATTTCTACAAGACTCATTTTAAATCTCTCATATTACATTTCAGGTGCTCCTGGTTTTAATATCAGCTTTTTCTTTTAATGACTGAATATTCTGTGATAGAATCCATTGAAACAGCTGAAGATTTTCAACATGAACTAATGATTTAGCTACTGAATATCTCAAGAGCTGATAAATTTGGCTGTTCATTACCACCTGCTCATGGCAGGAAGGCACAGAGCAGTACTATGAGCTGGAATCTCACAGGCTGACAGACCTTCTTCCCCCAGAAAACTAATCAGCAACAGCCACAGTTTGGATGTTCCTGGACTGGGAAGTGAACTTTGGGTATGTTCATGACATGTTCATTTTTTTCAGCCTCTGTGAAATAAAAATAAATTTTAAGAAGCCACTAAGAACACTTTGGGATTATAAGGAATATCCAGTTGATTTGCTGGAATTAGTAGTGGAAAAATCAGTGGAAAGTGAGGGTTGGGCAGATTGGTCTCAGAAAAATGAGCTAGAAATGAATAAAGCCAATGTGAAAACCAATTTACCCCCCAAACTGATATCTATATAGACTTTTTAAACATAATTTCTGGACTCAGGGAAAGAAATGATTAATGGATCAAATAGCCTAAGCCAGAGCTGAAATGTCTCTTTGGAAATAGAACATGTGAAATGCAGCTGCACATTTTCCCACTGCCTGTTTAATAACAGTCACAGGAAGGAAAACACCAGAGAAGAGTCTTGTGGTTGCAAACAACACCTTATGTTTTGGAAACAGAAGCCTTTGTTTTGGGGACTGGGGGGTCTCACCCAGCCCCATGGGAATGTTGGTTCCCAGGGCAGCAGCGACGATCCAAACATTCCCTCTTTAACACTAATATTTAGTGTTGAGGTTTTAAAATAATCTCAAAATGTAAAAACAATCCAGAAAAAAAACCCAACCAAACCTAAGAGGGAATGTGGACCTGGAATGGCAGGACAAGTGGGAATGCATTCCCAGTGCCAGAGGGCAGGGCTGGCTGGGAGATTGGGAAGGAATTGGTGGCTGGGAGGGTGGGCAGGCCCTGGCACAGGGTGCCCAGAGAAGCTGGGGCTGCCCCTGGATCCATCCCTGGGAGTGTCCAAGGGCAGGTTGGACGGGGCTTGGAGCCCCCTGGGCTGGTGGGAGGTGTCCCTGCCCATGGCAGGGTTGGCACTGGGTGGGCTGTGAGGTCCCTTCCAGCCCAAACCAGTCTTGTTTTATGATAATATGAAATGCTCAACTTGGATCCTGTCCATTCAGTAAAACTAACATTTATTTAGGCTTTGGAAAGATTTATATTCCTTTGTGCTTTTTCTTTTAAAAGCTGAATATTTTGCTCCACTGGGCTCTGAGCTGCTCAAGGTGTCAGAGGTAGGAGGGAAAGGGCTCTTCCTGCCATGCTGTGGAGCTGGAAAATAGGAGAGTGCTGGGAGCTTTTCTGGAAAGTTAGTGTTCCCAAGAGATCCAATTCTCTTTTTCTGTTGCTACTTATTTTAGAGGACACATGGGTTTTATTATTTCTCAGTCCTCAAGGCTGGCAGAGCTCCAGGAGTGTTTGGACAATGCTCTGAGGGACAGGGGGGGTTGTTGGGGTGTCTGTGCAGGGCCAGGGGTTGGACTGGATGGTCCTTGGGGTCCCTTCCAGCTCAGGATACCCCATGATTTTGTGATTTCTCAGAGTGGGTCTGTTTCACACATCTCAGCACCGTGGATACTGACCTGATGAAATGATGTGAGAAAAATAAAGAATATCTTGTAGTCAGAGTTTAGATGGAAAAAAAGCCCATGTGAGGCTTCCCAGAGCAGTACAATCTCCTGAAAATAAATGAACAGATTGCCAGGAATGAATAAACTGCTTAAGGACACTAAATCACATTCAGGAGGCCACGAAGGGACTGCTGGGGATGACAGGGCTGCTTCCCTGTGATTGCTCCTGCACTGGGCTCTTTGGATGTGGAGGGGGCAAACAGGAGGTCCCTGTGCCCTGCACACAGAGTGTCCTACACAGGCTCTGCCAGTGCTGGGGTCCCAGTGGGGCTCCTGTCCATGGGAAGGGTCTGTGTGTAGCCTGAGCCTGCTCTGTGCTCTGGGAAAAGAGGTCAGAGGGGAAACCACAGGAGGAGCAGCTGAGACCGCTTGGTTTGTCCACGGGAGGAGGCTGAGGTCAGACTTCATCCTGTCTCAGCTTCCTCCTGAGGGGCATTTCCAATCTCTGTATTCTGTGAGCAGGGACAGCACCCAGGGAAGGGCTGGGGCTGTGCCAGGGCAGGCTCAGGTGGCATCTCAGGGAAAGGTCCTTCCCCCAGAGGGTGGTGGGCACTGCCCAGGCTCCCCAGGGCAGTGGGCACGGCCCCAAGGCTGCCAGAGCTCCTGGAGGGTTTGGGTGATCCTCTCAGGGACAGAGGGGGATTGTTGGGGTGTCCTGGGCAGGGCTAAGGGTGGGACTGGATGATCCCTGTTCATTCCTTCCAGCTCAGGAGATTCTGTGAGCCGAAGACAAAATCTGGGAAGCTCTGCCAGGGCACTCACAGGACCAAGAACCCCCAGCCCGGAGTGGGGGCTGTGGGCACAGCATGTGTTCTTTGGGATGGGGATTAGGAGGTTTCACTGCACTTTTGCTTATTCCATTGTGTTCCTGTGCAGCTGAACCCCTGGGGCCCAGCTGTCCTGAGAGCCAGAGCAGGTGGCACCAGGGCTGGGGTGCTGTGGAACCTTCCCATGGTACCTGCCCAGGTATCCACGATGGCACAGGGGCACGGGCAGGGATAACCAGCCTCTCTTCAATCCTGGCTGTGTGTTTCCACAGGTGACACACTAACCTGTGCTCTGGCACCTCTGCCAGGATATCCCCCCATGGGGCAGCATCCTCTGCCATCCTGGTGCCCACATCCCCCCTTCCCCTCTGGAGCACCGTGTCTGTTTCTCACCCAACACACTCCCAAGGGTGGCTGAAATCCAGCCCTGGGCACCATCTGTGTTTGGAGCTTGTACTAACCCAACCCCCATTTCAAACAGCCCCTGTTTGGTGTGGAAGAGCCACAGGGGTGGGTGGTTTGGAAGGCTCTGGGGTTTGGGATAATCCATTGCTGTTGGTGCCAGAAACAGCTGCTCTACAGCTCTGACAAATGGGCATTTGATGAGTTCCTGGAGGTGACAAAATGAACTGAAGATAAAAAATCTGTGTGAGAGAAACATCTTGTTAGGGAAATACTGGAGCTAAATTGCATCTGCTGAGTGAGTTGTGGCTGTGCTGCTCAGGCTCTCTGGGCACTGGGGTCACTGCTGGGTTTAGCTCTGGGATGTGGAGTCTCGTTCAGCAGAGCAGCCTCTGACACAGCACAGGAACCACTGGGTCCTGCAGTTTGAGATAGCTCAAGTCAACCTGTGCTGTACCTTGTGCCCTTGCAATGTGGAACACTTGGCCTGGGGGTGTTCAAAGGGAGCTGAGTCACTCCTGGGCCCTTTTTGGGGTGTGTTGATCACAGCCTGGTTAGCCCTGGGTGTGCTCATGGCTCCTTAGCCCTGGGAGCTCCCACTGGGGGCATTCACTTGGCTCATCTCACTGGCTCCTTCCAGTCCAGCATTGGTGTTGAGATGTTCTGGGTCCCAAGAATTCCCAGTAAAGCAGCAGCAGGACTGGGCACAGGGATATGTTGATGCCCAAGTGCTCAGTGTGCCCATGGCCTGAGGGGAGCTGAGTCTGCTGAAGTGGGAGCAACAGAAGTGAGTGATTTGTGGGTCCACATGCAGGTTGGTGGGAGAGGTCATTGCTGTGCAGGGGAGGGACTCCTGGCTGGTGCTCCGTGGCTTTCTGGGCTTGGTGGTCTCTGCTGTTCCAAGGGTGGGCTTCCTGATGCTCTGAATGTCGTGGGGCTCCCTAAGAGTTCACGCTTTGCCTGGGTGATGCCACCATGGGCAAAGCCTTTCTCTGCCCTTGTGCTTCTGCTCAGACACGTTCAGGTGCTTTCAAACACCACCTGAAGGCTTTACCCTAAGCTCTCAGGACTTGGTTTCTCTTGCCAACCTGGACACTGTAGGGCTGCTTGTTTGGTTTGGGTTTGGGTCTTTTTCTGCCTCAAATAAACCCACTATATAATACTAAAATGAGATAAACACTCCACTATTCCATATTAAAGCATGGAGGCCAGTGGCTGGTTGGCAGCAGGTGACTAGACCATGGGCAGTATCATTTGTGTTGGGTGTGCTTCCTCTGGCTGTTGTTCCCAGCTTTCAGCAGCTTCTGCTGTGGCGTTTTCTTTGCTGTTGGATTTAATAGTGGTCTTACACAAATATCCCCAAATTACTTTTGAATCCCTCTATCTCCTCCATCTGATGGCAGTGAGGTGCACAGGTTTTATTATGCATCAGCTGAAAACACTTTTGATTTGTATTAAACTTTTTTGAAGATGTCTCTGCTATTTAATCTCCTTGAGAGTGGAAGACAACTGGAATATTGAGGTCAGAGAAGAGCGGGAGAGCAAAGAGAAATGCGGTCCTGGGAGAGCAGGTGGGTGGGAGCTGTGCCTTTCTCCTTAGATCAAGAGCATGTGGAGCTTTCCAGCCCAGCTCTGGAGGATTTCCAGGCAGCAGAGGAGCTATTTTTGTTAAACTGTTTTCCTGAACAGCTGCCTACTCAGGAGTGTCCCTCTGCATTCACTTGCTGTCTCAATATCCCTCTGGTAACAGAACACAGCCATTTGGGCTCAGATAAAAGACAGGAATTAAAATACCTGCATGTACACAGGGCTGGGTTTTCTTGGTGTTTTTGCTGCTGTGGGTAGTTGGATTTAACTCCTAATTACATGGTAGGGTTTGCAGACTAGGCAGTGTTGATGCTTTAGAGTAAATTCTAAATGGCAATTCTTAAACAAGGCTATGGAGCTGCTTTGGGTGGAGAAAATGTTTGGTGTCTGTGCTGGAGTTTGAGCCCAGTCCCCTGTGCCTGAGAGGGAATAGTTCTGTTACCTGGGCAAGATTTACCCTCATGCACAGGTGTTTGCCCAGAAGGTGCCTTTAGATAACATCTGAGGGTCTGCTCATTGTGGCAGGATTACACGTAATAAAATCACCAAATGCAGAATTTCCTTAGCCCTTCCAGCCACAGTCTGACTCTCCTCACCACACAGAGACAAGTGTTTTTAGTTCTCTGGTTTGAGACTTCGGTTCCAAAGAACAGGCACTTCAGACACTCTTAAACTGAGCCCAACAACTCCCCTTGAACTGAGCCCAGCAATTCTCCCCATTGAGGTTACTTGGGAAGAGGCAGGTCTGGTTTATGACTGATTTTGTACCATTCTTGCCCTAATCCAAGGAGGGGCTGGACTGGGATGTATCCAAGGGGATCCCTAAGTGGGGAAGGCTGGTTTGAATCCCAGTGAGAGGCAGAGGGATGCTCAGGAGCTCCAGCTGCCTGACAGATGTGACAGACCCAGATGTGCTGTACAGCTCTGGCAGTACCTTCAGCCCACTGGAAATGGGGGAAAGTGTCCATAACTATGCAGAATAAGCTTGAAAGTTATTTAACTACAACGCCCTGTAGGAAGCAAACAGGAGCAGGTGGAAAGGCAATCAGTACCTACAAAACCAGGCACAATTTCATCCTTGCAGTTCACTAGTCTTGGCTGTGGCCACAAAATGTTCTCTGTAGCCTCAAAGTCAAGGTCCCAGAGCTCTGGGCTTTCCCCCAAGGCAGTGGGAAGGGGGGATGTCACTGTCCCTGCAGGAGGATCTGTGGTTGGAGGTGCCCCAGAGCCCCTGGGCAGGGGGGGCTGCTCCACATGTGCCAAGGAGGAGCAGTGTCCCTGCAGCTCTGCAGCCTTTAGTGGCACTGGGAGAGGGGGATATTGGCCAGGCTTTGGACACAGGTCACCCCCTTTTCTCCCCCCTTCCCTCCCTCTGGAGGTGCCTCCTCTGTACCCCAAAGTGCAGAAGGACAGATCTAGTCCAGTCCTGCAGCCTTCACCCCCTGCCAGCAGCTCATCCCTGCACTTCCCAACAGCTGCTCTTCCCAGCTCCCCCAGTGTAGGAAACTTCTTTACATGATTTTGGACTCATTTCTTTGCTTATCCTCCCTGCTCACTCCCTTTTTCAATGAACATGCATTTTCACCCCTGAATTGTGCCCAGAGCTGCTCACTCCTCTTAGCATTAGGTCAGAAATCTCAGTGCTTTCAGTCTAACAGTTGGGTCACGATGCCCAGGTATTTCCAGACTCTTGTTTGCTATTTTCAAATATACTTTTTTCTTGTTCTGCACCCTTGCTAATAGTTCTTCCCTCATCCAGCGTGTGCCCAGGCTCACACACTCCTTCAGCTGAGGCCTCCCTGCCTCCCTGGCTGTGCTGCTCCCCCCATGCCCATCCTCTTCCTCTGCTGGACAGAGCCCAGCAGGATGGAGCTCTTTTCCCCCAGCAGTGTGTTATTGGTGGCACAGGCTCTGCCTGGGTCCCTTTTGCCTCCTGAATCCCTTCTGCTCTAAGTGCTGCCTTCCCATGTTCTTTCTTCCCTTGTTTCAGAGCTATTGAATTTTTCCCCACTCACTTATTTGCCCAGTTTCTCAGTATATTTCTGCACTCCAGTCTCACCCTCCTGAATAACCAGTGTCTTGATTCCATCAACAGAAACAGTCCTGCTCTCTCCAGCACCTCCAGCCATGATGGGCACTTGGAGCAGACCCAGCTCCTCCCTCCCCATGGCCCCACTGTGACAGCCCCCCCAAAGCAGGAGGATCTTCCCAGGCTTTCCCCCAGCCCATACTCATGTGGACATGGAGGAATTCCTGGAGACTGGACAAAATCCATGCTAAAATTGAACTTTGGGGTATTCCTTGTCCTTCCCAGCACTTCTGCTGTCTCATCATGGAACAATTAGGATTGTTTGGCAGGACTTGCTCTGTACAAATGTAATTTGGCTGCTGTTCATCACCTCACAATTTCCTGGTGTGCTTGAGCTCTTGTTTGCTTGTCCCTTCCAAATTTCTTAGGCTTGAAGCTGAGATCATCTGGGATTATCCTTCCTCTGCTTTTTCTCTCAAGATATTTGTGGGTTTATAGGATTTCAATTACCCAAACATACCCAAAGTTACCCAAACAGCTTGTAATTAGTCCTGACAAATATCAAAGAATCCTGTAATGGTTTGGGTTGGAAGGGACCTCACAGCCCACCCAGCCACACCTCCCACCAGCCCAGGGTGCTCCAAGCCCCATCCAGCCTGGCCTTGGACACTCCCAGGGATCCAGGGGCAGCCACAGCTTCTCTGGGCACCCTTTATCTTGGGGGTCTTTCCCAAGGTAAATGATTCTGTGATTATTTTTGTATCTGGCAGAAGAGCCGTGATGGCAGAGCAGGGCCAGGGTGTGCACAGCTGAAGAGGGACCCTTTGTCCCTTCTCCCCCTTGCCTGGGGCTGTGGCAGGAGCAGTGTGGGCACAGCAGGGCCCCCAGGTCATGGGGCAGGACCCCAGTTCATGGGGCAGGTCCCCAGTGTCCCCAAGGGAATGGCCTGGGGGGCTGGGGATGGGAGCAGCTGGGATGGATCCCCCTGCTCAGCTGGAAGTGCTGAGCTGCAGCAGGTCACTTTGTCACTCCAAGCTCCACATGATTTTCTCACTTTTTCTTGAGTAATTTCTTCTAAATTTCTGCTTACCTTTGAATAGAACAGCAGCTCTTTGCTCATCCATCACAGCAGGGCTGGGGACAGGACGTTTTACAGGAATTTTGGCACATTCCTGGGCAGGGGAGACACGAGCACTCCCCAGATAGAGTTGTCATCACACATCAAAACCCTCAGGAAGACTAAGTGATCCTTTCTCCTGCTGTCAAAGCTGGAATTAAGAAGACAGAAGGAGAGATGTAGCAGTATATATAGCATACAGATTCTGAGGCTTAATCTTTGGCATGTCAAAAGCCTTAAAACTCAAGAGAGTGCTCCCCAAAACCTCTGCAAAATGAGAGCTGTCTGACTCGCACACAAAGGTAAAATACTTGGTTAGGATTTAGGAATTTTACTGACTGTCAGATTAATTTGTGGGAGAAGTTATTTTAGGCTGTTGACAAATATTGGAGAGGGACATTGGACAAAGGCCTGGAGGGACAGGACAAAAGGGAATGGTTTCCCAGTGCCTCAAACCCACCCAGTGCCACCCCTGCCATGGGCAGGGACACCTCCCACCAGCCCAGGGAGCTCCAAGCCCCGTCCAACCTGGCCTTGGACACTCCCAGGGATCCAGGGGCAGCCCCAGCTTCTCTGGGCACCCTGTGCCAGGGCCTGCCCACCCTCTCAGCCACCAATTCCTTCCCAATCTCCCAGCCAGCCCTGCCCTCTGGCACTGGGAACCCATTCCCTGTGTCCTGTCCCTCCAGGCCTTGTCCCCAGTCCCTCTCCAGCTCTCCTGGAGCCCCTTTAGGCCCTGCAAGGGGCTCTCAGGTGTCCCTGGAGCCTTCTCTTCTCCAGGTGAGCCCCCCCAGCTCTCCCAGCCTGTCCCAGACCAGAGGGGCTCCAGCCCTTGGGATCAACTCTGTGGCCTCCTCTGGACCTACTGCAGCAGTTCCACATCTTCTTGTGCTGAGATGCCCAGAGCTGGAGTCAGCACTCAAGCTCAGCACTTTCTCATATCTCATTCATTCTACTCTCCTTCAGCTTAAAATAGAAAATTGTGTTGATTTCTCAGCAAGAAGAGAGACATATTATAAAACTCAGAGGATAAATAAGACTGAAATTGTGATATAACCCCCCCGCATTTAGAGGGAAGCTTGGCCAATTAACAGTGTTGTTTCTATACAATTTCACTGTGGTATTGCAGGTACAGTGGGTTGGGACTGTGGCACCACCAGCTGCAGCTGCCCACACATCATGTGGAGGTGCAGCACACAAACTGAGCTGGTTATTTACAGGCCTAAAATTGGGAGCATCTACTTTGAAATGTCCTTTATCCCAGGAAGGATTTGCAAGGATTGGAGCAGTAATGGGAGCATTTTATAACAATATCATTTTAAGCAATACTCTTCAATTATGTCATTAATTTTTCAGCAAGACGTGATGTAGTATTTTCTTGCTGATATTAATCCAAATTTTAGATATTTGGAAGTCAGGCCTATAAAACGATGAATGGAGAGATTTGGGGAGAAAAGTAAAGGCTAAACTTTTTTTTGGGACTTTATTCTGTCCTCCAAACAGAACAGGCCCACACTGAGCCGGCACCCCAGCACTTCCCAGCCTGCTGGGGATTTAGGTTTTCCTTTATCCCAGGAAGATTAAAGGCTCCTGTAAAGTGCAACCCATCAGCTTGAATTATCACCATGGACTATATTTTCAGGGCTTTTTTATTGTATTCCCCAAATGAACTGCTTCTCCAGTGTACAGAGGAGAATAAAGGGGAGTGGAATGTAGGTCAGTGAAGGGCTGGGGAGGTTCATGTGGGACAGCCCTTCCTCTTCCTCTTCCTCAGCACCGGAGGTGGGCACAGCTCTGGCTCAGGGCACCAGGGCTGGTGGCTGCTCCACAGGGCTCCTCCCTGCCAGGCACGGGGGCTTGGGAAGGGCAACCTAATGAAGACAAGTGAACTCCTGGCTGTGGGAGCCCTTGGTCACAGCAGCAGAGCCTGCTGGAGGGGAGGATGAGGAAGGAGAACACCCTTTGCTTCCCCAGAGCCACAGGTGTGGGATGTGGGGCTGTGCTGGAGAGGGACTGGGGACAAGGCATGGAGGGACAGGACACAGGGAGTGGGTTCCCAGTGCCAGAGGGCAGGGCTGGCTGGGAGATTGGGAAGGAATTGGTGGCTGGGAGGGTGGGCAGGCCCTGGCACAGGGTGCCCAGAGAAGCTGTGGCTGCCCCTGGATCCATCCCTGGGAGTGTCCAAGGCCAGGTTGGACGGGGCTTGGAGCACCCTGGGCTGGTGGGAGGTGTCCCTGCCCATGGCAGGGGTGGCACTGGCTGGGCTGTGAGGTCCCTCCCAACCCAAACCATCCCGTGATTCTAATTTGATACAGGTTGCATTCAGATGTCACTGGAGGTCCCTCAGCAATCTTTGCAGGTGTGGGAAGGGGAAGGAAGGTCTGAGTGAGGTGACTGGGGATGCTCCCAGCCCACCTTGTGCCCCGTGCCCCGGGTGAGCTGGCTGAGCCCTGCAGGGCTGGGGACCCGGCGCTGTCCTTGGTGCTGGAGGAGCTGGGGATGCCCACGCAGGGCTGGGCAGGGCTCGGTGGGCACGGAGAGCGGAGCTGAGCACAAGGAGCCTCACAGGGTGTCCCTCTAAAGGGGGACTGATGAGAGAGCCTCATTTAAATCACTACAAATACCCATTAATCAAAGCGTTAAATGCTTTCATTGGCCTTTGCTCCGATGTTTGCTTGTGCCTTTTCCCATTAATCTTTGGGCTGATGGACTGTGGTGACTACTGAGTGACTGAGCTGAGGGGAAGGAGCCAGATGGGACTCGACCCTTCCCTCCAGCCCCCCTGGCATTGGTGCCACCAGTGCCCAGCATAACCAGGCTGTTTCTGGGGACATTATCAGTGCCTCAGTCCCAGGTCCCTTTTGCCTGCTGTGCAAAGCTTGGGAATCACTTAGGAAACCAAATATTAATTTGCTAATGGGCTGTGCTTGGAGAGTCCCCACCCTGCTCTGCATCCCAGGCACAGAGCTGGGTTGGAATCTAAATGCAGGAGAATCCAAACGGAGGGAGAGAAATCCTGCATGGAGCCCCTATACTGTGCTTTACAAAGTGGGGTCAGGCTTTTGAAAGGTTTCTTCATTTGGTTCTTGGAAGTCTGAGCCATCAATCCTTTGCCTTTCTTTAAAGTATGGGCTGCTCACCCATCTGCTTTCGAAGCACTGACACCTTGCAGGCAGCCTTAGCCCTGGTGACTGTGTGAAATCCAGCCCTTTGCTCTTAAAATAATATATATTGAAAATGTCACTGCACTAGCTGGGTAATTTTCCTGCCACTTCACCTCTTGGTCCTTTCATTCCTCTCTTTTTAAGCCTGTAGTGGCTGTGAAGGAAGGAAATCAGGCCATGGAACCCTTCAGAACCTGAAGAATGGTTTCTATGTCCTTCCATCGCACTCAGCCCACTTGAAAGCCCCACTGGAGTGGGTTCTGCTGGAAGTGTAGTGCCTTGAGATCTCCCAAATGTGGCTTTTCAGGCAGGCTGGGCTGGGAACAAGGAAACAGGCTGTGGGTATGGCAACCACATGGACTGGGAGCAGCTTCTGCCTGTGCCATCCAGAAAACAAGGTTGGGAAACTGCTCAGCCTCCCAAAATTCAGGGGGATGCAAGAGAGGCAAAGAGTCAGGGAACTGCACTTAATGAGCAAAGCAGGTAAAGCCACTGATAGATTTTTATGTCACATTTTTCTCTATTCAGGCATTCCAGTTTTTGTTCCTTGAAAAAACATTCCCTTGTGCAGCTAAACAGCATTTACCTCTCCCTTGTCTGGGTTTCAGGATCTGGCTGCTGCTTTGGTGTGGGACAACTTCAGCTCCATGGTGGGGCAAGCAAAGGTCTGTGGGGCACCCTCAAGGATGGGCAGCCACAGCTTCTCTGGGCACCCTGTGCCAGGGCCCCACCATGTTTAATACCATGATCAACCATTGGCATGACATTTGTTCAAAATACATTTACTAAATATTTCTTTCTCTTTTTTGCTTTGTTTTGTTTTGTTTCATTTCTGTTTAGTACAGTGTTGGTGGGGATGAGTAATAAGTTGTCTTTGTTTGTCCCAATAGCCATCATTATTTTCCACTTGAAATTGAATTATGTTTAGATTTGGGTTATGTACAGCTGAATAATAACAAATGCTACACCATTATCTTAATATACTGCAATTTATCACCTCTGAAAATAGATAAATCAGTCTGCTGAGGACAGGCAGGAAAATACCAGGTCACAGAGCCCAAAGACAGGCATGGATTTGGGTGGCATTAACAGTGCTGTGGTGTGTCACAGACCCTGTATTCTCTTTCAAAGGAAAAACAGAACTTCCACTTTCCCGAAACCTGAAATTCTAATTGTTCTGGTAAAAACTTCCCTGCTACTGGAGATGCAGTCTGAGAGAGTGGCTGAGCTGTGAGCGAGCTTGGAGCCACTGCCACCATTTCCATGCCAGCTGTGCCCTCACTATCCAGGAGAACTCCCCCTTCTTCCCAGGCGTGATGCCCCTCAAATTCTTCCCTGTCCCACACAGGGATGATTTGGAGGTGGGGGAGCTGCCAGGGGACCCTGAGACCATTGTCCCCTGGGTGCCAGCAGGGCACTGCAGGGATTCAGCCTCCTCAGAACGTGGGATGAGGGGTTTGGGTCCAGCACTGCACGGGCTGCCCTGGTGAGAGCTGACATCTGCCAAAAGCCATCTCCACGGCTCTCCCTTCCACTGCCAGCTCCCCATGGACTTGGGGCTGCACGTGGAAATCCTGGAGCCAGATGGCCGAGGAGCCGCCGTCTGTTCCCTGCAGAGCCCGACAGGAGCGGCTCTGGCTGGGGCTCCTCCTGACTCAGGAACTGGAGATGCTGCTCAGCCTCACTGGGCCAGGGGGGGTCACTGACTGATGCAAAATATTTTGGGAATCCTGCCCAGAGTGATAAGCCCTTGCCAGAGCAATACATTGTGGGGGCAATTGCAGGCAAAGGCGTGTGCCAGGCTGATGGCTATCTCCAGAAAACACTACTGCATAAAGTTTTAAAAGCTAACTTTTACTTTAATGAAGCTGTCCCCTCACATCAATTTCATTCTAATCCTGGAGAGGAAAGAACCTGTTAAGTCTAATGAAAAATGTTAATAAACCTTCATGTTGTGGAGGGCTTTTTCCTAATTCAGTAATAGCTGTCAGCACCTTTCCCCACTCTCACCTTAACATGTTAATGTGCTGCCTCCAGCCTGTGCTCTGGTTATTAATTAACAGACCCTTCAGATGGATTTCCACATGCCTGGAAATGTCCAAGGCCAGGTTGGACGGGGCTTGGAGCACCCTGGGCTGGTGGGAGGTGTCCCTGCCCATGGCAGCACAGCTGGAATTAAAGGAACTTGAAGGTCCCTTCTCACCCAAATCAGTGTGTGATTGTGCTGGATATTCATATTTCATGCTTTCTTCCAAGTCCACCCACGCTGTGGCATTTGCTTTGCCTGGAAAATGTTTGATCAAAGAATAAAGTTGTGGTATTAGAGCTGAAGAGAGTGCAGTTGCAGCTCAGCTGCACGTCACTAATGGAGGGCACAGCTTATTTAGCAATTTCCTCCTCTCACAGCTCTTTTCTTGCAGCCTGGAAAGAGCCTCAGCACAGACTGGCTGAGTGCCCGGGGATCAGCACAGGGTAACACTGTGCTGATGGAAATGGGACAGACAAGTGACTCATTGCTCAAAATTAGCCCTA
Organism: Campylorhamphus procurvoides; assembly: GCA_013396655.1. NCBI lineage: Eukaryota > Metazoa > Chordata > Aves > Passeriformes > Dendrocolaptidae > Campylorhamphus > Campylorhamphus procurvoides. The sequence goes on from WBMV01004469.1 coordinate 219,949, forward strand.
TCCCCCGTTTCGGGCAGCTGGCCATGAGAAGATGCCTCTCACAGCACTTCAGCCATGTCCTATGTGAGGCTGATGGGAAGCTGGAAACGAGCCTTAAAGAAATGCCATGGAGCCATTTCTGTGCACTGAGCAGCGGCCAGAGGGACTCAGGCAGAGGTGCTGCCACCAGAGCTCCTCAGCCTGGTGTTTAATTCAGGGCAGAGCTCGGAGTGGAATAACTGCAAGTCAAGGTTTTATTCAAATTTCCTTCCTTGAAGTCTCAAAGCAACCAGTGTCATTAGAGCTTAAGCGTGGTGGGGAATCAGGAACCAGGAGAGCTCTTGTGTGGAACAGGACCATTTCAGGGTTAGCACTGGGTGCAATTAACTGGCTCCCGCAGCAAATCTGCCCTGCTCATCCACCACTGGGGAGGGGTCTCCCTTCTGGCACCCTCAGACTGTGTTGAGGTTGGTCAGCACTGCTGAGCACGTGGGGTGGCCTCACCTCCAGTCCTGGGGGCAGTTTTGGGCACCACAATATACAAAAGATCTAAAGCTGCCATTCCAAACATGCCCCATCCCCTCATCCCAGCAAACCCAGGAGCTCCAGGGGACCCTGCAGTGTCTGTGGCTTCCCCCAGCCCTGGCACCACATCTTAGGCGTGTCAACATCTGCAGTCATTGTTAACCAACAACCAGGTGGGGAATGAAGATAAACAGGTGGAAGAACTCCTTTTCCTGGAAGGTGTGACTTGTTTGAACAGAACTTCTGATGTGGGAACACGAAAACTGACAAATGGGAATAATTTCATGCAACATGTAACTAAACGGTACAACTTATTAACACTGGGGGTTGCTATGGCAAATTGTTTGCACAACTTCTGAAGGAAGGGAAAGTACACACAGATAACACCAAGAGCTGGTTCTCTGAGTTCCTGCTGAAAGAAACAGTGCCTGCAGCTCTTGCTGTGACTGTGGAACAGCTGGGACACTCCTGGGGTGCTTTCCCTGCAACAAAACATGCCTTGATTTTGGGGTTGGTTTTTTGCATCCATATTTTGTATGGGAATTCGGTTCACTCTAATTTAGAATGTGGTTTCAGAATAATTTTACCATTATTTTCAAAATTATCTATAAATATTTATATAACATTTTGAGAAAATGGAAATATTTATTTAATAGCTTTTTGTTATGTATAAATTTTCAGAATAATTCAGAATAATTTTCAGAACTACTTTTTAATACTTGTTTACATTTGTTCACTTCTTTGTTGTATATTTCTATTGCTCTGTTGGGCCTGGCTGAGATGGAGTTCATTTGATCTGTTTCTGGCTGTCTCACCCAGGACAGCTCTTGCTGCTTGTGTCCTCAGCCCCAGGTACATCCTGGCTCTCTCCAGCTCCATCACAGAATTCCAGACTCACCGAGGGTGGCAAAGCCCTGCCAGCCCCCAGAGCCCACCCTGTGCCCGATGCCCACCTTGTCCCCCAGCCCAGAGCTCTGAGTGCCACGGCCAGTCCTGCCTTGGGCACCTCCAGGCCTGGGCACTCCAACCCTCCCTGGGCAGCCCCTGCCAAGGCCTGACCACCCTTGCCAGGCACAAATTCCTCCTGCTGTCCCCCCTGGCCCTGCCCTGGTGCAATTTGAAGCCATTTCCTCTCATCTTTTCACCAGTGACAGCTCAGCAGCCCCAGGGAGTGTCCCCCAGCCCAGCCCAGCCCTCACCCTGCACTGGCACAGCAGCACCAACACTTGATTTGATCTGTAAATGCCATTAAAATTTGGGCTGATCCATGCTCATTTGCATCTATTAATTAATAAATAACCCAAGCAATCAAACCCATGGCTCTGGGGAAAGCAGCAAACCAGCTGTGTCACTGTCTGTGGGGACCAAATCCCTGTGGGGTGAGACCTTGGGAAACCTGAATTTCCCTGGGAGTTCTTGCCACGTGAAGTCAGCAGGCAGCTCCCAGGATTGATTGCAAGTGTCTGTTGTTGCCAGTGTGCACTGGATGATTCAAAGGAATAATTTCCCGATTATGAGTGTTTCTGGGCTGTGTATTAATCATTTACCATTCATTATTTCTGAACTGTGACTGACCACCTAAATTGAGTGCACTAGTTCTGCTCCTCAATTAGGTAATTGAAATGCTCTTTAAATCAGAGTAATTAGCAGTGTGACTTTTCAGTTGAATTATTTTTTTCCCCCTGAATGAATGGAAAATTTGGGGACTTGTGAGCTATTCTGGCCATTTTCTGGCAGTGATCTGAATTCTGTCAGATAAGGGAAGGCTCGGGTTTGTGGATCGCCTTGAACAGACCTGACAGCTTCTATTTGTACAACTATTAACAACTCTGGGGCTGAGGATTCAGCCAACTCCAACAGTTCAGAAGATTTCAAACACAATTTGTAACCAACAAGGCAAGTTTGCTGCAGAAGCCACGGTTTTGGTGGCAGCATATTAATGTTGTCTCCTCAAGATGGTGGAAATCCCAAATTCCTGTGTTCTCTGAGCTGTGTTTCAGTCAGAACCTGCAGACGAGCTCTGATCAGATGAGCTGATATCTGTGCTGTGGGTGCTCCTTTGGATGTCTCCACGAATTTGTTTCTGCTCCCATTTTGTGTTCACATTGTGAATATTTCCCAGCAAACGATTTAACCAGCCTTAGCCTGTTCCTTCGTTCCTGAAAAAGGGATCATTTAAATTCACAGTTATAAATATTCACAGTGCAAATGAGACGACACCTTCAGTTAAAAGGAATGGATGTGAAGAGCTACAAAATGTAGCTTTTTGATCCTAAAGTCTCTGCAGGTCCTGATTTGGTGTAAATTATTAAAAGATATTTCACTTTTGCCATAGGCATATTGCTGTTGGGTCTCAGTGGGATAAGTCACATGTCCAGAGGGTCACGGTCAAGGTCTCAGAGTCCTGAGGGACATCAGTGACCAGTGATGTCCCTCAGGGGTCTGTGTGGGACCAGTGTTATTTAATACCTTCATTAATGACAGATGAAGGGATGGAGGGCACCCTCAACAGGTCTGCAGGTGACACCAAGCTGGGAGTGTCAGTCCTGAAGGGCACAACCTCTGTATGGGGAAGGGCTGAGAGAGCTGGGATTGTCCATCCTAGAGAAGAGAAGCTTCGGGGTGACCTCACTGTGGCCTTCCAGGACCTGAAGGGGCTACAAGAAACATGGAGAGAAACCATTGACAAGGGATGGAGGGAGAGGAGATAGGGAATGGGTTCCCAGTGCCAGAGGGCAGGGCTGGCTGGGAGATTGGGAAGGAATTGGTGGCTGGGAGGGTGGGCAGGCCCTGGCACAGGGTGCCCAGAGAAGCTGTGGCTGCCCCTGGATCCCTGGGAGTGTCCAAGGCCAGGTTGGACGGGGCTTGGAGCCCCCTGGGCTGGTGGGAGGTAAAATGAGGTGATCTTTAGGATCCCTTCCAACCCAACCCGTTCCATGATCCTGGGATCTATGTGTGGGAGTTGCAGAGCTGCCTGTAAAGTTTGCTTTGCCTGTTACACCAGAGCCCATCTCCCTCTCTGAGCCACTCTCCCATTTTCAGCTGCATGGCATGATCACAAAGCATTGTACAGCCTGGCTGGTCCTGCTTTGTATTCAGAACATGAGGCTTCAGAAAAGGAAGTGTCTTGATGTATCTGATGTTTTATTTTTAATGAAAACATTTCTTTCACTGGAAAAAAAAGAGGTCACTGCACATCTCGGAGTGCAAATTATTGCATATGCACAGGAGCTGGAGAAACTCTAAGGATGGAGCTGGAGCACTAAATCCCCCACTCAACAGCACCTTTATAACATGTAAATAAGGCAAAAGCAAGCAGCACATTGTAGGGCTTGGAGCACACCAAAATATCCTCCCTGGGGCAATACCATTCCCCTGGGACCGTGTGCTGGGAAGGGAAGTTTTCCTTTTGAAAGAGCTTTGTAGAGGAGTGAAAAAATTGCTCGTGGGTGAAGGACTGGAGGCTCTGCTACACCAAATACCTTCCCAGAAGGGCCTGAGTGCAATGACTGCAAAAAGAGGCATCTGCAGAGCAGAGAAAGGATCAGTTTTGCTCCCTTGGGAGCCCCTCGGGAGATATTCTGCTCCTGCATTGAATTCTTGTCTTTCCTCCTGCTGTTTGGTTGAACCTTTTCCCTTTCAAAAAAGAAAAAAAAAAGGCAGAAAATGGTGATTTTTTTTTTTTTAAATCTAAATTATTTGTTTGAATTTCTTTGCAACTGAAGGGAAAATCCCAGCTTTCTCTGTAGGGAAAATGTAATACAATTTGCAAGTCTCAAATTTCAGTTTCTGCTGTCATTTTGGTTCCCAACAGCAGGGACCAGGATGAGGGGGTGCTGAACAGATAACAAGGGGATCCAGGCTCTGGGAGTGAAGGATCTGTCCTTATTCTGGTGGATTAGTACTGTCCCTGTGCCTGTTGGTGTCACCCTGCATCGAATAAAGCTGTGCCTTTAACAGCTGCCTCCATCACTTCCCCTTCCTCGAGGCAGGAATAAGGAGGGGTATTGTTGGAAGGGGATGTTTGGGGACAGGGCTATCATTTACACAGTGTCCCTGTCCCCTGCCAAGTGTCACATCCCCTGGGCTTGGCTTCAGCAGAGCTGGGGCAGCCGAGGCTTGGGGGCAGTGTGGGCTCAGGGCTCAGCCCTGGGCTTGGGATTGAGCCCTTGAGGTTGGGGGGGGAGCAGGACCAAGAGCCACATGAGAGAAAAAATAGCAATCTTTGGACATCAAATCCTTCACCAACAAGTCCAGGCTGCCCAGAGGAGCTGTGGCTGCCCCTGGGTCCCTGGGAGTGTCCAAGGCCAGGTTGGACGGGACTTGGAGCCCCCTGGGCTGGTGGGAGGTGTCCCTGCCCATGGCAGGGGTGGAACAAGATGGGCTTTAATGCCCCATCCAGCCCAAACCATTCTGGGATTTTATGTTTCTATGACATCAAATATCAGTTCCTGCAGTTCCCTTCAACGTAAAATGCCCCTGTTGCAGCTCATCCCCAGCACACCCTGTGTAGCTGCAGCACTTAATGATCTGGGCACAGTAAGATGCAGATTCAGCTGCTTGAGGGTACCCAGTGCCAGTACCCTGCAAACACATCCCTGCCATGTGCAGCAGCACACATGTGTGAGGGCAGGCGAGGTAATGCAGCGTTTTACAGTCCTCTGTCGTCCTCTCACACTCTTCTCTTCACCAGAATAAATAAATTAAAAGATAAAGAACAAGGCCTTCCTTGTGCCCTGTAAAAGCAAAATCTGATTTCGCTTTCTGGGTGAAGTATTTTTCATTTTGCCTTCGCTGTCTCAGAGTTAATTAATGAAGTGTTCTGTGAGGCTCAGCCCTGACTGTCCCTGTGCTCCAGGTTGGCTCAGGAGCTCCTGGACTCAGCTGCAATGGCTCCACAGCAGCCCCTTCACCTTGGAGGGGTTTCTTTGGGTCATCCCTGCACTGAAAATACCCTCCAGCTGAGCCAGATTTCCTGACGTATCTCCTGGGCACATGGAGCCCCTCAGCTGCTGCTTTCCTGGAATGCCAGGCAGGTTTGGTGCCCTGGGCAGACACGGAGATGCTGAGAGCGAAGCAGGTTTGTAGGGGGTGCTTTTGGGGTAAGACTGGTCAGGTTTCCACATCCATGTGTTTCCAGCCTTTGCCTTCTCCATTTGCACTGCCAATCCAGCCCTTCCCTTCAGGATTTTGTCCCTGGCTCCAAAGAGCTTCATGTCCTTTCAGGTCCCCCCATGGCCTGAGGCTGATGTGGTGCAGGACCAGCTGCCCCCTGGCCTGGGGTCCCTCAGCCCTTCCTCTCCTGCCCTGGGTTACCCACACAAAAATCACAGCAGAATGTTTCCCTCAGGTGCAAAATGAGACAAATCCAGGCAGAAATAAAATAAAAGTGATTATTTTTTAATATTTGAAGGTTTGGACATTTGGAAGTCTGTGTGTGGGAGCTGCAAGCTAAAGCAATCAGCTTTTTTAAGGACTGAGAAATAGCGCTTGGATAAAGTTTGGCAAAGTGCTTATGCCATCAAACCCAGGTCAGTGGCCTCATCACAGGGTCCACTTAGATTGTAAGAAATTGGAGGAAAGCCATATCTTCAGTTTATGTGTGCACTCATAAATTCCATGGGATCGTAATCCCAAACCTGGGCTGGCATATTCACTTGTTGTCATACTCCAATTCATAAATCAGAATTATTTAAAGCCTCCCGTTGCCTCTTCTGGCCCTTTCCCCTCCTGCAGCCAGAGAGCCCCAGAATTAGAGTCTGTGCAATTCTGGCTCAAGCTGTTGGCTTGATGGCTGTGAAAGGGGGGCTTGAAAATAGGTAAGAATATGAATAATTTCTTTTGCTTAATTGGAAAGGTTATTTTAATGAAAATGGAGCACTTAAGATGTCTGTCCCAGAGGGATGTTCAAACATTAGCCTGTTTCCCTGGCAGCATGTGGTTGGTGCAGGGGGTTCTTCTTTCTCAGTTTTACGCCAACTTGGGCTTATTTTAATATATTTAATAAAAGGATATGTTGACATGCTTTTTCCTCGGAAGGACCCAGCTAAAACAACCCCCAGGTGCTTACAAAGCCAAAGGCATTCTGTGAGCAATGACAAAAATTCCATTTATTGGGCTGAATTCTTTAACTTCTGGACACACACTGAATAAAGCTGATTGTTCATTTAGGCTACATAGATCATTGATAATGTAAATTAATGACAAACTATTCACACTGGGAAGCAGAAACATGATAATGCCTGGTGAAATTACTGAGAAGTGGAATTGCAAAGAAATATAAGGAAATTATCGTCTGCAGGAGCGAAAAAAAAAGATACAATGGGATAAAAACATTAGCAGATGGTGGAGTCGAGCATCACTTACTGGAGGTATCCAAAAAAGGAACGTTTGGTGAGCATAAAGAGAGTGCAGACAAATTTCAGTTGGTGCTTGATGAGGTTTTTATGAGGAGCCATTATGGCCCTGACTTTGGAAGGAGCAGAATTCTCAGGGAAAATCTAAATGTAAACTAGAGCTGATTTAACTTGTGGGGTCAAAAAAGAACCCAATTTAGGTTTCAGCCCAAATTAGACTAAACCCCAGAAATAAAAAAGTAATTCCTGTGTGCCAGACTCTTCTGGGCAGAGAGAGCTGTGTCAGAGCAGCAGCATGAGCAGCATCCCATGCAGTGCCTGGCACTGAGAGCCCTCTGGTCAGGCAGTGCTGCCTTGGCTGGCCAGGCCCTCTCCAGCCCAGCCTTCCCCTGCAGGATGCCAGGATTCCCTGCCAGGGCCTTGGGAAGCTGCTCCAGCCTGGGTTTCCTCGGGAAATGGGGAGCACAGCAGGGGCACCCCTGGGGGAGCTCTGGGACAATGAAAGGTGACCAGACGTGGAACTTCTAGAACAAAAGAATTTGGATTCGAAGGTCTGCCATATTTTGGCTGCACTTGGCTTCATGCACTGCTCCTGGACACTCTGACTTGGGATATTCAGTGCAGCAGGGAAATAAGGAATATTGAAACCCACATTGTGAGCCTTCAGTTTGAAGGACTTCACTGGAGCAGAACAATGCAAAGGAAGGGGAAAGGCTAAATCGAAATACAAACAGGATCAGCATTTTTGTCTGAGTTTTCACAGCTCACAATTGAATTTCTGGCAGAATCTGCTATTTTCACTTCAGAAATGGAACAGTGACCATGTTCCTCTCCATGGTGTCCCTGATCCTGTGGCCCAGTGGGCACCAACACAGGTAATGGATGAGGAAGGGAAGAAATATTTCCATGGCAAGAGCTGGGAAAGGGTAGTCAGCTGAAAATGAAATAAAAACTTGGTGCAATAAAGATTTTCAGAGAATAAAGCAAGTACCAGGATTCATTTTCCCCAGTATCCAACCTAAACCTCCCCAGGTGCAACTTGAGGCCATTTCCTCTCATCCTGTCCCTTTGTTGTGATGGAATCACTCTTAGAGCAGTAATTCCTCTCTGGCCAACCCAAACCGATGCAAAAGCAGCAGAAGAGCCCCGTGCAATGGAAATGTTGTGTTTGGAGCCTCAGCATCGTCCTACTTCAGTCATGAGCACTGAATGTCACGAGTCCTTCCAGCACATGGAGCAGCTGCAGAATGGGTTTGGTTGAAAGAGCAGCTCTTTTGTGGAGCAGGAAGGAGCCAGCACCACGTCAAGGGCCATTTGCATTGCGGAGCTCTCCTGCAAAGGGAGGGATTTCCATGAGCTCCCATCTCAGTGTGTTCTGCTCAAAGTCAGGGAAAGACTCCAGTTCCACTCAGAACATCTTTGTAGCACACAGAGAAGAACTGAAATGAGACAGGACTGGAGAGAAGAGAGGAAAAAATAACACGAGGAATTGTAGAGTGATTTCTACAATCTACAACCTGCAGGAGCAATAAGGGACCTGCTTCTGCCACCATGTATGTCATGTACGTCCTGGCATTCTCCTACACCACGTGGCTCTGGAGTTAAGATGGAGATGGGTTTTGTTGTTCCAGCACCACTGACTGCCCTGGCAGCAAAGGGAAGAGGCAGAGGTGGCAATGGATGTTCTGGGGGCAGTGCATGAGGGCCATGGGGCTGCTGCTGTGCAGCTTTGGATCTTCAAAGTGCCAGTGATCCCAAAATTCTGTTGAGGAGCTGCAAAAATATGTCCTGTCCTTTTTATCTCTTTGTTTTTCTGATAAATGTGATGATTTGGTGCTTTTCAGCAAAACTCAGGGCCATTCCTGCCCATCCTGTCCATTAATGGAGCTGAGCCATGAACACCCAGAATCAGGAGCCTCAGCCCTGCAATCCTTGGGTGGTGCCTCTGGCAGCAGGACAGGCAGGATGTCCCCAGTGCCACCCATACGTGCTCCAGCCTTGCCACCACACATTCCTAAATGGAACGTGGCCTTTGGAAGAGCCCAGATTCTGTAAGGTTATCCTTGGGCTTTCTTTTGCCACCTTGCATCCTGTTTCCAGCATCTGAATATTCCCTGGGCAAAAGGAGTCGGGTTTTTCCAGTTCTCCAGACAGAGCTCGGCTGTGGTGAAGCAACTGGACATTGTGGATGCAGAAGGGAAGGCAGGTACTGCCTGGGTTATTAATTCCCAGGGAAAGGGAAAGGTTAATTTAAAAGAATGAAAAGAATGGCTCATTGTCAGGCTGAAAAAAGAAAGGAAACAGGAAGAATTTTGGCATTTATGACTCTTGTTGTCATAGAAACGGAACCTGATATTTCCATCCCGCAACCCAGAGCGGTAACAAATACTGTATTTTATGGCAGGGATGAATTAAGATCAACTTAAGATTCCCAATACATTGTCAAGTAGATCAAATCCTGGTTTATTTTGTATTGCCAGGTTGTTACCAGAGTCCTTAGAAAACATTGGGGATATATTTAAAGAAACTGAGCTGGCATTTACAGGGTATTATTGGAATGCAGAGTGGCTGGGGAGGGACGTTCCAGCAGAGCAGCACAACCTGCCAGGCTCCCTTCAGAGCAGAGCTTGTCTCCTGGGCCACCCCTCACATGCCCCACACAGCCCCCTCCAGCACTCCCAGCAACCCCCTGCATGGAAACCAGTTCTGGGCACCAGTTTGGGGGCCCTGAGGGCAGGGAGTGCAGTGGGAGGGCACAGAGTGTTCTCTGCACGCCCCAGCTCGGGACCTGCCGGCTTCTTCAAGGCCTTGCACATCATGCACTTACATGATATTATGCTCATTATTATGATTACATTATTACATATTATACATTTCAATCATTGCATATTGCATATTATAATTACATTGCATTGTGTTATATATATTATCTACATATTACTGTTACATTTTTACACAGTATATGTTTTGGCAGCTGACAGGACAAACATTGCTTGGGCTCCTCAAATTCTACTTATCTATGCAGACAATTAAAACTCTGGTGGAGATGAGATTTTCAGCTACTTCAACATACCCCAGAGTGGCCAGTGTAGCTGAGACCACCAGACTCATCTGTTAAAGGGGTTTTTTGACCACAAACTCATCACCTCCCATGTAATTATGACTGTGGGGAACAAGGTAAGCATTTCTTTAAAAAAAAAATCATGTTTGATTTTAAAAATTCAGTAACAGATACCACATTTTCTTGTACATTATTCCTCATTATTTTAATTTACAAGTAATAAAATAGTCTTTATCCTGCAACCCCTAAACTGTCTTTAACAAGGGTTTATTTCCTGTCTGGATGTTTTTTGCCCTTTATTAAGTAGGTTGGAGGATTTTCTGTTAAAGTTAGTTTCCCCCCTGTTGTTTAAAGGTGGGACTGTGTCAAGATAGACCTTTACCTTTACTTTGGCATTGAGCTGTGCCAGGGCAGGGTCAGGTGGGGTCTCAGGGAAAGGTCCTTCCCCCAGAGGGTGGTGGGCACTGCCCAGGCTCCCCAGGGCAGTGGGCACGGCCCCAAGGCTGCCAGAGCTGCAGGAGGGGTTGGATGATGGGACAGGGACAGGGGGGATTGTTGGGGTGTCTGTGAAGGAGTTGGACTGGGTGGTCCTTGGGGGTCCCTCCCAGCTCAGGACATTCTGTGATTATGTCAAATTCTGAAGGAATTTTTCATCTCAGGAGCATTTTTCTTTCCTTTTCTGTTGTTGCTGATTCTCAGACCCTTCTGCCATCGCAGTTTTTAAATCATCAGTTCATCCCTAGGCAACACATTGGAGTGTTTTAACACAAAGCAGGGAATGAGGAATGTCTTACACCTACAACACATTTCTGAAGTGGTGCAGGTAGTGGTGCCCAGGCCGGGCTAAGCCCGTGGCCAGCAGTGCCTGCAGAATTCCCTGGACCTCCGTGCAGTGGGATCTGCCCCTGCTGCTGCTCCCTTCCCTCCTTGCTCCTGCAGCTCCTCTCCCCCCTCTGCAGTCTCTCACTGCTGTGTGTGTGGGAGGATGCAGAAACACAGTCAGAAACAATCTCCTGGGTACTAATGGCATAAACACCCTGCCCGAGCTGCATCCCTGAGCTCCGGAGCTTCCAGAGGCACCGCCCGGCTCTGCTCCAGCTGCACTGGGGGAATGGGCAGTCCTGGAAGGACTGGAGCCTCTGCCCTTCCTGCCCCAGCCAGAGCAGCTGAACTGGGAAAGGAGGCAGCTCCTGCTTCCCAGGGCCTCTCAGCTAAGATATTAAAAGGTTGGAAAGAAAATGTGTATGGGAGATGATGACAGGAAGAAGAGCATTAGAGGGAATGGGAAATGGCCAGGGGTGCTGTGTGGGCACTAAGGATGCCACATAAAAGCCTTAGGGAAGGTAATGCACTGCTCCAGGCAGGATAATCCTTTGTCCCTAACTCCCACTGCTGAGGGTGCTTTCCCTTCCTCCCTCCCACTGAGGAATCAGAGAATTCTGGAGTGCTGTGGGTTGGGAGGGACCTTAAACTCCATCCTATTCCAACCCCTTGCCATGGGCAGGGACACCTGCCACTAGCCCAGGTTGTTCCAAGCCCTGTCCAACTGGCCTTGGACACTTCCAGGGATGGGTCAGTCACAGCTTCTCACCTGTGCCAGGGCCTGCCCACCCTCACAAGGAAGCATTCTTGCCTCACATCACATCTAACCCTCCCCCTATGTGTCGAATGCCATTCCCCTGCATATAAATGAACAGTCTCAGAGGCTGGAAAATAAGTCCCGAAAATGGCTCTCTCTGCCACTGTTAAATGTGCTTTGGAAGAAGGGACACACACCTTGGGCAGGAGTCGGTGCCTTAATTTTTAACTCTCACCTGTTGGAGCTTTGGCAGCACTTGCACAGCTCACCATTCCCTGTAGGACCATTCCCTGCACCCCTTTGGCAGGTGAGAAGAATTCTCAGTATTCTCATTTATTCTTACTAAAGTTTAAGAAGAGTGTGAGACTTTTCAGTATTTCACCAGAAATCATTGAAGTCAGACAAGGGTCAGAGCCACCTTTCTTGGGCAGCCAGAGCTGATCCTTGGAGTGCCACGCTCTAGAGCTTGGCACATCCTGCCACTACCAACAGGGAAACTAAACAGATGAGAAGCTACAGATTAACATAGGCACGTGAAATCTGCCATACACTCCGCTTTCCAGAGCCTGGAAACACCCACAGGATTTTCCTGGAGAGCTAAAGCCTGTTAACTGCTCAGCCCCACGTGAATATTGTGCTTTGATGTCTCCATTGATCGCTGCTGCTGCTGCCACCGAGAGCCCAGCCCAGGGCACACAGCCAGGGCAGCACCTCTGGAAACCACAGGGACTGATCCTGCTGCTGGCCCTGTGGCTGGCTGGGCTCAGCACCTTTGCATGTGGAACACCTCTGCTTTCTCCTGCATCCTCACTGCCTGTGTCCTGTATGCCACATCCTGTTTATTGTATACTATGTCCTTTGTCCTGTATGTTGTATCCTGTATCCTATATTCTGTAACCTGTGTCCTGTATCCCGTATTCTGTGTCCTACATCCTGCACCCTGTATCCTGTGCCCTGTATCCTGTACCCTGTATCCATTGTCCTGTATCCAGTGTCCTGTATCCTATATTCTGTGTCCTGTGTCCTGTATCCTCTACCCTGTATCCATTGTCCTGTATCCAGTGTCCTGTATCCTATATTCTGTGTCCTGTATCCTGTATCCTGTACCCTGTATCCAGTACCCTCTATCCTGCACCCTGTATCTCGTGTCCTGTATCCAGTGTCCTGTATCCTGTGCCCTGTATCCTGTGCCCATGACCTGTGTCCTGTATCCTGCAGCCCATGACCTGTGTCCTGTATCCTGCATCCTGTGCCCTGTATCCTGTATCCCATGTCCTGTGTCCTATATCCTGTATCCATATCCTGCCCACTCACACACTGTCTGGCTCTGTATTCTCTTGGAAAATTATTTCTCCATTTTTCACAGCCATGACCCCAGAGCTGGCAGGAAATCTGCTCTGCTGAAGTGCTCATATATTCCCATGTCTGGTGTTTGAGGGTGCATTTCCCGGGGAATACAGAGGCAATTGTTACTGTCATGTCTGATTTCCTTCCTGGAGACAGAGCTGGACTAAGATTTACTGGAAGTGTTCCTTTCCATGCCAGAGAGCGGATCTGCATTACTCAGCTGACAGCAGATGAATCCTGTGGTGCCAGTGTTGCTGCCACTGTCCAATCTCCCTGTAATTAATTACCTGTCAGAGCTGCTCAAACCCCACTAAGGGGTGCCTGGGACACGAGGCAAATCGGCCCTGAAATTAAGAGTCAGGTCTGAGCTGCTCTTTCACTGACCTTGCAACTCTCATTATTGATTTTGGGTAATTTCCACCTGTTTAGGGAAACCAAGAATGAGGCAGAAGCAACAAAGAAGCTTTTTAAGTCTTTCTGTCAGGTATTCCATCATTTCCAATATCTGGTCCTTATGCCTGTGAGGTTCCTTTGCTGCTTCAGTGTATTAAGTGAGCTGAAATATTTACTGCTCATCTGTTTCTGAGCTTCAATGTGAAAATCAGGATCTACTGATTGTCACTACAATAATTCACAGAGTAAATTATAATTTGAATAACTTCACTGCATTAATAAAACTGGCCTATTGCATTAAGTGACAAGATTTTATTAAAACTGAAGGTACCTATTGGGAGAAACACCTGAGATTTCAGCGTGCAGGTGCAGGAAGTGACAAGATGTTCTTTATGACAGGATAACTTATTCAATGGATATTTACTGAATTAACCTCTGTCAGTGTTTTGGGAACTACCTTAGGGTGGGTTTTAAGGATCCAGCCCGGGCCTGATGTTGGTTTAAGATGCACTTTTCCTGGGAGGGGTCTCTTCCAGCCAAGCTGGCGTGCCCCTGTGACAGTGATGTGAGGGGACATGGGGACACGGGACCCTCAGTCACCCATGCCGGGACTGCCCCCAGTCCCACCCACACCCCCCCAGTGCCCCAAGCTGGCTGGGACGCGTCACTTCTTCTCCTGTCCTGCTAACAGGCTACTGCTGGCAGTGTTTCCTCCACAAGGAGAACATCAAAGACAGGGCCTTTTAGACCACAGGACACACAGTAATGGAAAACAAAGAGCCCCATGCTCACAGGGGCTGGAGCTGCGCTGGATTTTCTGATCTGCATCTCGAGTGTTCCCACAGCACTTTGGGAAGCAGAGCTTTGATGTAACATCCCTGGAATTGGTTGTGCTTCATGGGCATCGCTTTTGTGCGCTTGGAAAATAACAGGAATAAATCTGGAGGTGGGCAAAATATCCCAAATATGATGTGGTTAATAAAGAATAGCAGGAAACTTTGTGCAGCTCCAGGCAAAGCTGCATTTTCAGAGCCTGCAGCTGGGATACATGAATGTGTCAGGAACTCTGCTGGCACATCCTGATGAGTTATTGCTCCCTCATAAAAGCCTCCATCAGCCACGATTCGACTGGAACCATCTTTCTCAGGAACTCAGTTACTCTTGTGGCAACACTGCCCACAGTGCTTTGTATTTTATTTGGCGAGGAACTGCATTTGCCCTGTAAAATCCCCTGTCTCCTGCAAGTATATTGTGCTTGTGCTAAAGCCCAGAGAGGCGTGGATTGGCATTTCCTGGTCTGCTGTCACAAGCTAACTTTGGTCATCCCTTATCCAGCTGTCTCTGTGCTCCAGAGTGTGCCAGCCTGACTGGGAGTGGGTTGGGGATTGGGGATGCTGCCCTGGGAGAGGGGCTTGCACAGTTCCCTGTGTGCATCATCAGTGGGGTAATAAATGATGCACCTCCTGTCCAAACCCTCAAATCCATTAACAGGAGGTAACGAGACCATTTTCTGACCAGCTCGAGGAGCTCTGTGTTTTAGAGGTGTGTTCTGGTGTGATGCAAATTGTGGCACTGCAGGGCAGGAGGAGAGGCCACTCCATGATAAATGAAAGAGGTAAGGGATGCTGCCTTTAAAAAGGGGGGGAAAGGCAGAAGGGGATGGGAAGTCTGAGGCATGGTGCTCACAGGCTCGGGAGATGTGCCCTGGCAGAGCAAACAGATTGTAGTCCTGATGAGGATCATCTGCACAGACATCCCTGGAAGGCAGAGGATTAATTCTCATGGGAGGAAAGAGGAAAAAAAGCTCCCGAATTAACCAAGTGGGAAATAATTAGAGGTAGTAATCAGTATAGAGGGAGATTTCAGTAGGATTTTTTATCTGCCTTAGGAGACATTCCTGAAGAATTTTACAAATTACCATGGTCTGTTTCAACTGTTTTTCTTATTTAAAGTAGAAATAAATGAAGATATAAATAAACTTATTGTTTCTTCTATTTTTATTTTTATTTTGTTTTTAAATCTTGTTTCATGTTTGAGCATTTTACCAGCAGTTACAAATACAGGGCTTTTCCTGGGGGGTTCCACTCCCTCGGCCCCTGGGTCAGTTGGGAGCCCCATTCCAGTGCTCCCAGCACATCCCTGGCTCTGGGGCTGGGGGCACTGGTCCATCCTGACCTACCTGTTCCTGAGGAGTGCTCATCTTCCCACCACCTTTCCCACAAGGAATGTGGTCAGGATGTCCCTCAGGAGCTGCTGTCACCCCTCCTGCCACCTTTCTGACCACACACCCTCCACTCCTCCCCAGCCCACACTTCTGGGATCCCATTCTCTGGAACCTTCATTGGCTCAGAGATACACAGGGACAGGTAAGGTGAGGAAATGTCCCAAAACAGAGACAGACTTTGAACTGAAAACATCCAGAAATGTGTTCAAGGGTTGATCCCAGTCAAAGACAAATGCTAATATCAGTGTTTGGATTGGGAGGGAACTTAAAGATCCTTAAATCCCACCCCTGCCATGGGCAGGGACACCTCCCACCAGCCCAGGGGGCTCCAAGCCCCGTCCAACCTGGCCTTGGACACTCCCAGGGATCCAGGGGCAGCCACAGCTTCTCTGGGCACCCTGTGCCAGGGCCTGCCCACCCTCCCAGCCACCAATTCCTTCCCACTGTGGCATCTAAAGAGCCATGGAGCACTGGCTGGGTGTATCTCAGAGCAGCCTTCCCCTTTCCATAGGGAACTATGGAAGTTTCCCATGAGTGATGAGAGCTGGGGCACGACAAACCAGTTCAGCCTGTGTTTGTTTACAGCACATTTAGGCAAATCCCTGCTTTTCCCACCTCTCACTGGCTGTGTGACAGTCCAGGGCTCCTTTAGTGCTGCACGGGGCTGGGAGGTCACGGGGAAGTGGATCACCGAGAAAAGCCAACATAAAAAATAATAACTGCGTTGGTTTTCAATTCAGGTCTTTTTATGGGCCCACAAATCTCGGCCCCAGCAGCGTGTCCGTGACACATCGATGGAGCCAGGGACGGGAGAGGGAGTGGGGAGGAGGACAGGGCTGGGAAAGAGCTCTGCACGGAGGAAAATATTCATCAAACAGCCTCTGAAAGAAGGAACCGGTGCCTTCCGACAACTAATTCTGCCTAGATATATATGTATTTATTCCTTAAATGAGAGATGCCACTGTTTAACCAAGGCATTCCCTCCTGCAGGCTCATCCTGAAGGATTTCTTTCAGGAAGGCAGAGTAAATGCCACCCTGCATTGGCACTGCTGCCTCTCCCAGGATGGAAACCCCTCCCTGCCTCCTCAGCAGTGCAGACTGTGTTCAGGTAAAGCCTGTTTGCTCTGAGACCTGGATATTAACTTTATATCTGCAGTAAACTAAAGTAATCTTTGAATATGTTGTTCTCTGGGCGCTTTTGGGATTTACAGTGTTCCAATGACCATGGCCTAACCCTCCTCTTTACCATATGCAATACTTTTACAGCTTGCAGTTCAATATTTTATGAAATGTATCAGGTCGCTTCCCATGTAACTGCTGCTTGCATTTTTTCCCCTTTAAAGTATCATAAAAGAAAATAGGATTGAAATTAAAACAATACAGAAGTTATAAAAACTCTATAAATAAATTCTCTATTTCTATGGCTATTACCTCATTTTCCACTTCAGACTTATCTTTGGGTGACAGGAAGCCAAAATCCTGAAATGGTTTAATTAGGCTGAAAATCTCCTTTAATAAAGTTCTGCTGAAGAAATACAAGCAAACACTATTAATTCCACCAGAAAGAGACATTTGGAGCCATGGTGACTTTTACTTTGCAAATTACACCATAAATCAGGACAGAACTGACAGGGAAGAATAACAGTGACTATTTTTCCATAATTTCTCGGGTTGCCCTGAAGAGCCACTCCACCCCAAAGAGGTGCCTTTGCAAAGAAATCTGTGTATTTACCTGTTCCAGACCAAGAATAATGAACATCAGCCCTTGCCTGGATAACCTGCATATCAACAACCACCCAGACACCCTCTGGGACACAGCCCTGACCTGGGAAAGGCACAGCAAATGCTCCTTTGGATCCACAGAACCACCTGGAACAGCAGGAATGAAACCCATGGAAAATTCCAGCATTTCAAAAAGAGCAGCCCATCAAAGGCCCTGGATGAAGCTGCTTTTGAAGAGGCTGCCAGAGCTGGTGCACAGCATGGAATAGGGGATGTGATACAAAGGAATTCCTCATGGCAGGAATACAAAGCACTGCAGCTGGAGGGGCCAGGGGGATGTTCAGTCCTTGTGGGATGGGCAAAGGGGTCCATCCAGGTGTGGGGCCAGGGCAGAACCACAGGGCAGGAGAATACCTGAAATGTTCCTTTCATTGTTGTACAACAACCTATTCAAGGGAACACCTTGAAAATGGTTTTGTAACTTGCAAATAGAAATGTACAATGTCAGTGTTTGTCTGGAGATGTTCCCCCCCCAGCGATCTCTCTCAGAGCCCATTTGCCACCTTTTCCCCTCAAGTTGGGTTTGGGGAGGTTGCTCTGCAGTTTCCCAAGCACCCCAAGCAAGTTTAGCACTTTCAGAAAACTCAGCAAAAACTAGACGAGGCAAGAACAAAATAAAGGAATAGAATGCCAGAATCCCTGAGGGTGGCAAAGCCCTGCCAGCCCAGGGAGCCCACCCTGTGCCCGATGCCCACCTTGTCCCCCAGCCCAGAGCTCTGAGTGCCACCCCAGTCCTGCCTTGGGCACCTCCCCCAGGGAGCCCACCCTGTGCCCGATGCCCACCTTGTCCCCCAGCCCAGAGCTCTGAGTGCCACGGCCAGTCCTGCCTTGGGCACCTCCAGGGCTGGGCACTCCAACCCTCCCTGGGCAGCCCCTGCCAAGGCCTTTTTTTGTCCCTGTGTATCAGAGTTCTTCTCTGCAGTACCTGGTTCATGGGCCCCTGTGTTTTTTCTAAAACATTCCCTCCAGGATTTTTTCACCCCTAAGGGAACCGGTTTGCCTTTTTCAGTGCATCCTCTGCAGAAACTCCTCGTGCCTCCCGTGCCTCAGCCTGCTGTGCTCTCAGAACTCTTTTAGGAGCTGCAGCTTCTAATTTTTTCCATCATTTCTGAACCTGCTGTTCAAGACAAGGTTGTCAGTCGTGGTGCTGAAGAGGCAGGGACAGCTCAGAGCTGGAGCTGGAGATACCGGCTTCTCTTAAAAGGGTTTTTGGGATTTGATGGCCTCTATCTTTTGCAGAGCAAACACTGCAGAAAGCTGTGTCGGGAAGACCCTGTGCATATTTTAAATCACAAAACAAGATAGAGATAGCAGCTTTTGCCACTGTCAATGTTGACTTGTGAGCTGTCTCATCTCCTCGGAGCAGAGACAGCTCCGCTTGGCAAACTCCAGCCTGGAGTGCAAATAGCACCAGGCTTAAGTTAATAACCATGTTCACTCTGATTTGTAGATCTCCCTTCCAAGTGAATAAGTGGCCACATTTGCCTCATGAAGAGGATGGAGAGAGGTGAGCACTGGAGCACCGAGCGAGCTGGCAGGACTAAAAATAGCGGCGGTGACTGAGCTTGGGCTGCAGCTCCTGCCAGGGAGCAGCGTGTGCTTCATGCAGAGCTGCTCCAGCTCCTGGGAAATAGCCAAGTGACAGTGATGGGGGCAGCCAAAAACACCCTGCTGGGGTAAACATGGCCAGGATCATCAGTGGGGCTGATACCGGGAGATGAACATGCCCAGGAGGGGAGTGGTGCCCAGCAGGGACTGTGGGAGCCCAAGGAAGGGTCTGGGAATCGCTGGGTGTGGCACTCAGGGCTCTGGTCTGATTGACAAGGTGGGGATTGGTCACAGGTTGCATTCAATGATCTCACAAATCTTTTCCAACCACAATGTTTCTGTGGTTCTGGAGACAGCAAGGATGAGTTGGTTACATGTTTATGTATAGTTACATATAGCTGCATGCATATCTATATGTGTATATATATATATATATATATATAGATAGCTACAGATCTATTCTCTGCAGTGGGTGTTATAAACCAACCCTAAAAGGCACTTTTGGCAGTCTGAGCACAGAATGAGGTGAACAGGGAACTGTGTGAGCTCCAGGGGTACATCTGGACAGTGCTGGGCACTGCACAGGCAGATCAGCTTTCCCAGAACAAACAAATGCAAATTGGCCAGGAATCAGTGCAGGCTGTGAATTCAAAGTGCTCTTCAATCCTTGCAACAGGGAGGACATGAGAGAAGCTTCAGGAATTGCACAGGATTTGATTTGGAGGTTGCAGGTGGCTCCTCACTGCTGCACCCAGAATAACCTGCAAACATTTCCTAAGCTCCAGCGTTTCCACTGGAGAGACAAGCTGAAGGTGACACCAGGTGAAGGTGTCCCCAGAGCAGAACCCCCTGAGCTGTGTGTCCTCACTGCAGGGGCCACTCCTGGGGGGTTGTGGCTGGGAGGGTCCATGTGAGCCACCGGGACCAAGAAAGGCTGGAATAGAAGGAGAGCAAACTTTAAAGCCAAGACTGCAAATGTGTCTGATTTCCAGAATTAAAACATTCTGGAATTTGGGTGAAATACCCATTCCCTGGAAGTGTTCCAGGCCAGGTTGGATGGGCTTGGAGCACCCTGGGCTGGTGGGAGGTGTCCCTGCCCATGGCAGGGCTTGGGATGAGATGGGCTTTAAGGTCTCTTATAACTCAAACCATTGTGAGATTTTGATAACAAAGTAAAAGTTGTGCTGTAAACCAGATGAATAAAAAATTTTAAAGGTTTCCTCAAGAGAAGTTTTCTGCTGAAAGGCATTTTGGCAGATAACTCCTGGCTAAGCCCTGAAGCTGCCAACCCACCAAAAAGAGAGAAACACATTGGAGGCTTTGCCAGTGACTGCCAGAGCAGAGAATTGCTCAGGAGTTTGTTGCCCCTCAGGGAATCACAGCATTAGCTGAAAAGAATCAATAACTTTTGCAGCCTATTTTGGGTACAAAGGAGTTCACCAGCTTTTGTGGCTGGTGCTTGTGCTTACAGATATAATTCCTTCCCACTCTATTATTGCTCCATCACAACACAAACCCCAGAACGTGTTTTTACGTGGGGAACGTGTTTCATGCAGAGTCAACCATCAAATATGAAATTAAGGTACATCCCCAAAACACACAGGGCAGCAAGGAACCAGAGAAGAGGGCTTGTTTGCCTTTGTTTCAGGATTCATCAGGTGTGACTTGTGAGTGGTGCTTAATTGCAGCCTGTGTCTGAGTTCAGGGAATGCTGTGCAGAACATTATCAATTCCATGGGAAACAGATGGAAATTGGCTGTGAAAAAACACTGTGCAGAGCAGACAAATGGCCCACAAAGTGTGAAAAAAATCCCTTAGAAATAGCACATTTGGAAGTTTCTCATATTGTTTGATTTATTTACTCACAGTTTATACACTGCAATGCGAGATGTGGCTGTGGGGGGTGTTGAGGGGTCCTGACAGCACTGAAATAAGTGGCTGATATCAGATTAGTGCTGAAGGAAGCATCAGGCTGGGCACACTGCAGAGCTCATAGTCACCAGGGCTATAAAGCTGCTTCTTATGGTCTTCCCCTCTTTATTTTAGTGTTGTATTTTGTGTTTGAAGTGTTGACCCAATCCTAGAACTCACCTGGTCATTAATTCTCTTCTCCTCAGTGTTACAGGTTTGTGCAGCTCATCTTGAAGCAGCAGAGCTTGTTCTGTCAGTGCACAGTCATAAAAAATTCATAATCTCCACCCAAGGGATCAAAACTTGATAAAATAAGCACAAGTGGCACAGGGCAGCAGGAGAGGAGGAGCAAAAAACACTGAAAAAAAGGAACCCCTGAGCACAACAGACAAAAATGGTCAAAGTCTCTCCTAAAGAGAGAAATAAGGAGGACAAAGTTCCATACCCAGGTTGGAGCCAGGAGGGAGAAAATGGCAATGCACAAATGTGCCTCTGAAAATCCCTCCTGGGGTTAATGGAGGGTGGAACCAGTGGGAGAGGAGTCTGGCACTGAAGATTTGACCCAAACAGCTGAAATATAAAATAACCTGAATCTCAAGTCATCCTTCTTGAGTGTTGAGTGGCGTGCCATGATGCAGTTACTGCAACTGAGCATCTGTAACTGCTGAGCTCATCAAAGAACCCCACCCAGGCTGGGGAGGAAGCACAGCAAGCTGTGTTATGGACCTTTCTGTCCTGGCACCAAACTGACCTTTGCCATCAGCCAGAGCATCAAGACTAGAGGGTAAAACTGGAATTTCTTCTGTTAAAGCCATTTAAACCGTGGGCCAGAGAGCTGGGGTGTTGCAGGGACATGTCTGCTGCTCCTCACCCCCCTTGGCTCAGTGCTTTGTCTCCAAAAGCCATTCAGAGGGAGAGGAGACCACAGAGTTCCCTCTGCAGGGTCTGTGCCCAGACCTGCCACAGGCTCCAGGGCATGGGGGTCCCAGGGGCCACCTCTGATTCTCTTCATTGGGCCTTTGGTGCCACTCCTTACAAAGGTCCTGTTTGGTGTAGCCAGGTCAGGCTGGGACAAGAACCCTCTGCCTTGGCCAGACTTTGCAGCAGCTGTAACTCTGGGGTTCAGATATTGGGAAGGAATTGGTGGGTGGGAGGGNGTGTCCCTGCCCATGGCACTGGGTGGGAATGGATGAGATTTGAGGCGCCTCCCACCCACACCAGTCTGTTACTCTATGACTTAATGAAAAAGTTGTGTCTTTATTCCAAGGCTCTTCCCAGTGAAAGTGGAGAAGAAAAATGATGCTGTAATTGCTCTCCCATTTTGATTTGAGAAGTTCTGATGTGGTTCATCCCAGCTCGGGGAGGATCAGTGAGCTCAGCCCTCCCTCATGAACTCCCTGGGCTCACTGTGGGCTCTGCCCCTCCCAGGGATGCTGCTCCTCATCCCCCCAGGACACCTGGTCCCAGCCATGAGAGGTGAGCCAGCTCCACCCTGGCAAGGAACCCTGAAAAACTGCCAGCCATTGGAAGCCTTTTGGGCTCTCACTGAGCTATCGAGATGCTGGAAGCTGCTGTTTGATTTCTCCTCGGTTTTTATTAATGCGGAGGATTTATCCATCCCTGCAGCAGTAGCAAAAGTTCAAAACCCCATATATATTTTATGTGCAATATTTTTAATGCTTTTTAATAGAACAAGAAAACAAGACTTCAGTCTAAAATGTCCTTCATTAAGAATCAAAGTAAATGAGCAGAAGGCTTCAGTGCCATGTGAAGAGTTTTCCATCAGGATGGAAATAAACTAATAAGTTCCCATTAAATGGCTCGTTAAGATGCCCCGTTCTCTCAAATCAGAGCAGCAATACAATGGCAGCAAGGGAAGGATTGATTGCTTTCCCTGGCCATAAAAAGGAATGTTCCTCTCCTTGTCTGACTGCACCGATCCAGTGGTTACCACGAGTGCAAATAGTGGTAAAACCCCCTGGCAGGGGGTGGAACGAGATGAGTTTTAAGGTTCCCTTCCAGCCCTGGCCATTCTGCTATGCTGTGACTCTTCCCAGTAGCATCCTTGTCCCAGGCACTGGTCTGACTGGTAGCTGAGGAGCTCTTTCTCCAGCCAGCAGAGCCTGGAAAAGCCTTTGGGTGGCTCCTCCTTGCTCAGAATCGTACGCCAGATTGCCAGGGCTCCAGGCACTGCGAGACCATCAAGGCAGCATATGGGCAGCTTTTTATCTGTTTCACAGTCCTGCTCTTGATATAGCTCAGCACATGTGCACAGGAGGGAAGAAATGTAATTTGCATGAAAAACACTCTTTCTTAACAGGAAAATGTGTGTGAGAGGAGAAAGTACATAAAAATATGTTCTTCCAGTTCTGTTATTGATAGCACTAAGCATGATGGATCATTAGGGACTGCAAATGCTGACAAAAATAAGCTCCAAGTAACTCCTCAATGCAGTGACAGTGGAGTCAGTAGTATCCACCATGGCCCAGCAATGCCCTTTCACAGCATGAGGAGGAAAATCCCTGCCCCAGGGGTCTCCCCTGCCAGCCTCCTGGATGCCACAGGCTGGGCTGGACAGGAGGGTTATCTGGACCTGGCCTGGGAACAATTTGGCCACAGAAAGGCACTTAGAGCAGAATCCCAAAATGGTTTGGGTTGGAAGGGACCTTAGAGCCCATCTGGTTCCACCCCCTGCCATGGGCAGGAACACCTTCCACTAGCCCAGATTGCTCCAAGCCCCTTCCAGCCTGGTCTGGTCCAGCCCTGGACCCAGCAGCTCAACTGTGTGTTCCCAGAGCTGAGCAGAGGGACAGGATTCACTCCCTTGGCCTGCTGGCCACACCTCACCTGGTTTGTCCCAGGAGGCACAAGGGATGTCTTTGCCATCATGTGATTTTAAATAGCTTGGTCTCATTACCTTCATATCTCATATCTCACCTCTACAGCCTCCAACACACTGGCCCAACTCCCAGGCTCCAATATCATGATATTCCTTCCCCAGGTGATCCCTCTGTGCTGCCATTCCTTATGGGGAACACTCTTTTGCCTGCACCCAGGCACTTTCTATGGGCAAGCTCCTGCCTTCAGGCTCTGGCAATCACTGCTGGTGTAACCACACACTGTGTGACAGGCTTGTGACCTCTGCCAGGAGAATGCACTTTGGTTACTTGGCTTTTGTGACCAGCCTGTGTTTACACCCCCCATCCCAAACCTTTGGGGACCAGACCTGTGGCTGCTCAAACAAAGCACAGAATATTGAAAAGGTCACGAGCAAATCGTGGCCAAACACCAGCCTCATCTGAATATATTAAAGGAGTGCTCTGGCTCCGAGCAGTTAATTCTCACTGCCAGGGGAAACAGGGAGGAGCTGGAGCACATTCCCAGGGCAAAGCCTGGGTGTGTCGGGGGAATTGGGAATTCAGAGCTGCTCCTCTGGCCTCCAGGAGTGCAGCCCCATCCAATGGTGTAAGATCCACGTGTGCCCAGTGATGGCTGAGAGAGGAATGGCCAGAGCTGCAGTAAATCCCAGATCCATGAGCAGCTGCTCTGTGTGATCCCATTTCCTGGGAAAGCTCCAGGCACCGAATCTTCCCCCCAAACAGCAGCTTTGTGGGAGAAACATCTTTTAACTAACTGAATGTGCACTGAAGAGGGGGGAGTTTAGGCTGTTCAGGAGTCCTTCCCCCACCTGCAGGTGACAAGGTGTGCTCAGAGTCACTGTCCCACACTGGGATGTTGCTCCTCAGCCCCTCCAAATTCACACCACCAGCCTTGGCCCCACACTCTGTGGGACAACATCACTCACTGGGCCCCTTCCTTGGGCCTTGGGTTTTATACAGGAGCCTCAGACGATGGAGCAGCTCTTCTTGGAACCTGTCTCCAGGAGTATTTAGTGCTCTAAAATGTTCCAGTCTATTCCAGAGCTCCCTGGACTGGGATGCTGGACATGGCTTATTATCAAACCCCAGATCTCATCCTTGAAGACAGGCAAAGCACTCTGGGGTAACAGGATCGAGGTGGCCCTGCTTGGGCAGGGGGGTTGGGAAAAAAGCATCCAGAGGTCTCTTCCCACCCTGACACTGCCTGTTTTTCACACGTGTGCAATGTCCACATAGTGAAATGGTCTGCAGCTTCCTCCCGAGGGGCAGCACCATCTCTGCTCCCTCTGAGGGGTGAGAGGACCCAGGGAAGGGCTGGAGCTGTGCCAGGGCAGGCTCAGGTGGCATCTCAGGGAAAGGTCCTTCCCCCAGAGGGTGGTGGGCACTGACCAGGCTCCCCAGGGCAGTGGGCACGGCCCCAAGGCTGCCAGAGCTCCAGGAGGGTTTGGATGATCCTCTGGGGCACAGGGGGGGATTGTTGGGGTGTCTGTGCAGGGCCAGGATTTGGACTGGATGATCCTTGGGGGTCCCTTCCAAGTGAGAAGACTCTGTGATTCCATGATTTCTATGCAAGTCTGGCCGCTGTCACATGGGCTCAGAGCTCTTCACAGCAGTTATTGGGAAACACAAAGGGAACCGAACACGTGGGCACCTCTCCCGTCCTTACAGCTGGCAATGGCAGGAAGGGGGAAAGAATGACAACAAATGAGGAAAACCCGAGGCATCTCCTGTGCCTGATACTCCGTGAGATTTTGTGTCCATAACTGTGATTTAGTAGAGGCAGCAAAACTCCTTCAGGACCAGGGAGAGCTCCCCGGCATAGCAGGACCAGCCCTTTGCTCGAGGAGCACTTTCAGATTCCGAGCCCTCATCCCTCTCTCTGCAAACTGCCACAGGGATCGGCAAGGTGGCTGAAAGCTTGTAATTAATGCAATTAATCTGTGGTCACCACCTTCGGATTGAATAGAGCAAGTTAGAAAATGGGATTTTGCCCTATAGCCAAGTCCTCTCCTGCAGGAAGGATGTGTTCTTTTTTGCCTTGACAAGAAAGTCAGCCCACATTAGACCAGTGGCAATGGTGACCTGCTTTCTCTTTCACCCAGCTATTGTACACTTTCAGCAGTAATTAGAAATTACAGGCTTTCCCCTCATATTTAAATAACATATTGCATTAGCAATGTTTGCTTTTCCCCACCCTTTTAATTTCAAAATCAGTAGAAACGGGAAAATCCAAATGTTCCCCCACCAAATTTTACTTTTATTTTTTATAAAAGAATGAGGAAAACAATGAAAACCAAAACCTCATAAATCAGGACTTTCTCATTACAAATATTTTGACAGATCTACTCATCACTTCTGAGTTCTTCAGAACTGGAGGTAAAGGTGGAATTTCAGGCTACATTTTATGACTTCATTCTCTACTGGCCTTTTCAATATACTTTGTTCTTTTTCCATCTCTCTCCCACAAAAGGCTGCTTTGCCATTGTACATCTAAAGTGGATTCTTTCAGGAGCTGCCCATCCTCCTCCTCCTGTTTGTTCCCAAGGCTTCATATCCTCCTCCTTCCCCAGTCTGCTGAAGCCAGAGGGCTTGGGATTTGTTGAAGCCCAGACTGGCTCTCCTGGCACTCTCATTGCAGCCCTCAGTGCACAATAAACTCCAGCACTTGAGATGATGTGTCCCTCTTGGCCATGACACCTTCCACCCTTGAGATCATCACAGACTCATGGAATGGTTTGGGAGGGAAGGGACCTCAAAGCCCACCCAGTGCCACCCCTGCCATGGGCAGGGACACCTCCCACCAGCCCAGGGTGCTCCAAGCCCCGTCCAACCTGGCCTTGGACACTCCCAGGGATCCAGGGGCAGCCCCAGCTTCTCTGGGCACCCTGTGCCAGGGCCTGCCCACCCTCCCAGCCACCAATTCCTTCCCAATCTCCCAGCCAGCCCTGCCCTCTGGCACTGGGAAGCCATTCCCTGTGTCCTGTCCCTCCATGCCTTGTCCCCAGTCCCTCTCCAGCTCTCCTGGAGCCCCTTTAGGCCCTGCCAGGGGCTCTCAGGTGTCCCTGGAGCCTTCTCTTCTCCAGGTGAGCCCCCCCAGCTCTCCCAGCCTGTCCCAGAGCAGAGGGGTTCCAGCCCTGGAGCATCTCTGTGTCACTCCAACAGGTCCATGTCCTTCCAGTGCTGGGGACCCCAGAGCTGCACACAGTGCTCAGGTGGGAGCTTCACCTCACCCTGCAGTAAGAGCTGGGCAGGAACCTCCCTCCTCCTGGATGGTGAGCACTGAACAGTGTCCCTGCCATTCCTCAGGGGTAGGAGGGATTCCTGTTGTTTCAATGTACATAAATGCTACCTTCCTATACCAGGGCTAAGGGTTTATTTTCTCTATAATGGATGCAGAAATATCTGGATATTGTGTGTGTTATACATCCTTGATTCACTAATTTGGGCAGCACAATTCTGTGTAATTATTGCTAAATGACAATGACACACAAGTACAGGGAACTGATCATCTCAGACATCTCCTTTTTCCCTTGGCATCGTTGCAGGAAGCCAATCAAGGGCAAAATCCTCCCAAAGCCCCTCTCAGCACAGCAGAACGAGATTAACTTGTTGCAGGCAGTTCCAGGACACCAACCTGCACTCACTGAGTGTGGAACATAAAGAGCAAACACAAGTCAGAGAACAGGATAAAGCAGGGATTAGGCTGCTTCATATTGATTTCTTCTTTAAGAGAGATCTTTAGACGTTTAAATTCTGATTTCTTACAGTCATTTTGATTTCTTTGTGCCAAATCAGACCATGACAGTTTTTGCCTAAGGTTTTCTGTGCTTGGTTTAGCAACGACTCCAACTGTTGTAATAAATACCCCGTGTAACCTTGCGTTAGGCACCACAGCCCAACGATTTCATTGTTAAATTCCACAGAAAACCCAGGTAATAGCTTTTCCTGCCGTAAAAGTCAACAACCCTGTGCTCTGCTAGGAAATCTTTCTCAGCCCAGTGACAGAAAAAAGTGCCCCTGCCTTGTGCTAATGCATTTTTATCGTGGGTTCAGATCGTGGGTTCAGCTCAGGCAGACAAGGTAGAGCATCCTCCTGCAGGAGCACAACATGCCCTGGTGCTCTGTCAGAGGGATTGGGTCCTACGCCCAGGGAGAGGAGAAACCAGCAAGGCAGGGAAACTCCTGGGTTCAGAGGGAGCCCCCAGGAGCCCCAAGTGCAGCTCCTGGCCTGGCACATTTGGCTGGGCTTCACAAACACAGGCAGCACCTGGAAACTGGCTTTTCCAGCTCCAACCATGGGAGCTGTTCTCTCCTTTTCTGACCTCCCTGGCAACTCTTGCTTCTTCAAATTGTCATCTCTGATAATGTCACAGCACTGCTGGTTGTTAATTCAGGCAGGATGGGAGGGAATTTGGGTGGAATTTCCATTTCTTACAATCCTAATCAGCTTACACTGTCTGGACTCGCATACAAATAAACTGTCTGTTAAAATGAACTTCCCCAGATGTATTGACAAAACCAAATCAGATCACAGCGATGGGAAGGAGCAATCCCTCCCCCAAAGCAGAGGATATTTAGCAGAAGATAAGGTAGGCACATTTTTTCTTACACTTCACACGCTGAGGAAGCCACATGAAATTCAGAGACTCAAATAATTGAAGGGAAAAAATGCAGTGGGTGTCCATAACCAAAATCCCACAGATCAGGGCACAATAACTACTGGTAAGGATGGTAATGGGAAATATGGGATCAAGCAATGAGAAAGTAAAGATCAAGCAAGACAACTCCCAGTAGTGCTGGCTTGGTATCCAATGGAATAAGGACATTCAGAATGAAGGTTACTGGTAAGTGAATCAGTGACAGCATCAAAAATCACTGATCAGGTGCATAGTACAATTAATAGGACAAAGAAATGGTCACTTCTGTGCCCCTTTTTAAAAGAGAGGGAATAATGGACAAGAGCTAAAAATTAATGTAGAAATCTCAGAATTATTAGTGATTATAGCTAAAAATTATTCATTTCTGCTTTGCACCATGGGGATGCACAGTACTAAAAAAGAGGGAAAAGCCAGTGTTACCCAGAACTTCAGCAAGAGTCACAACCAGAAGAGAAAAGTCAAGGAAATTAGTTTTACTTCATAGGAAAGCTGAGAAGGAAACCAGCATGAGAAACCAGAAACAGCTTGGTTTTAATGAATCACATCAAACCAGGCTCCTTTTTTCCTCCCGAAGACAGTAATGATCTCATGATTTCTAATGAAGACCCAGCTGATCTGGTTTCAAAAGCCTTACAACAGTGAAAATAGCACACCCAGGGCTCTCCCAGGCAAGTGAGAGCAGCGGGGGCTCAAATAAATCATTACAATTTTGGAGGGAAGCACAGTGCTCTGTCAGACAGGAGTGGGGATGGCAGGTGGGAATCTGCTTGGAAATTGTACTTGTAGGAAGGTTTGG
The DNA here is from genome assembly GCA_013396655.1 of Campylorhamphus procurvoides. Classification (NCBI taxonomy): domain Eukaryota; kingdom Metazoa; phylum Chordata; class Aves; order Passeriformes; family Dendrocolaptidae; genus Campylorhamphus; species Campylorhamphus procurvoides. The sequence continues at coordinate 248,988 of WBMV01004469.1, forward strand.
AATGTTTATTGCCAAAAAGAAAGGAGGAGTCTGCCAGGGGTGGTCACACCAATATTGTAACAGTGACATCTCCTAAAGGTCACGGCCAGCATGAGATGGATTGCAGAGACCACCAGTGGTTTGGGTTGGAAGGGACCTCACAGCCCACCCAGTGCCACCCCTGCCATGGGCAGGGACACCTCCCACCAGCCCAGGGTGCTCCAAGCCCCGTCCAACCTGGCCTTGGACACTCCCAGGGATCCAGGGGCAGCCACAGCTTCTCTGGGCACCCTGTGCCAGGGCCTGCCCACCCTGCCAGCCACCAATTCTTTCCCAATCTCCCAGCCAGCCCTGCCCTCTGGCACTGGGAAGCCATTCCCTGTGTCCTGTCCCTCCATGCCTTGTCCCCAGTCCCTCTCCAGCTCTCCTGGAGCCCCTTTAGGCCCTGCAAGGGGCTCTCAGTGTCCCTGGAGCCTTCTCTTCTCCAGGTGAGCCCCCCCAGCTCTCCCAGCCTGTCCCAGAGCAGAGGGGCTCCAGCCCTTACACAGCAATTTAGGAAAGACAGATGAGGACCTAACAAATGATGAAGAATTAGCAGATCTACAGGCCAGTAGAAGGGAATATTTAGTTTGAAGTGATTTCATGCATCACCTCAGTGAAAAAATCACAAAACCCTCTGAGATAACCAGGTTCTGTTCGTCCCAGGTCAGACTGGGAGGAATTATGGAAAAAGCACAGAATTTCTATGCTAAACAGGAGGGTGAAATGTTCTCCAATCCTTTCTTCTCAAGGAGTACATTTGAAAAATTTCTCCTGGAGTTTTGAGATGAAGAGGAACTTGCATTGGGATCCCTGAACAGGCTGGGTTGGGAGAGATGCCCCTCCTGTGCTGACCTTTACATAATGCAGGAATAACAGGGAAACTCCCCAGCCAGGGACATTTCATCAGGCAGAGAGGAGAACTCAGGCAGTGCCAGGGCAGGTGCCAAGATGCCACCCCTGCTTCATTAACAGAGCAGCTGCCAAAGGCTGCAGGGACAGCAGGGACAGCAGGGACAGCAGGGACACAGGGGCTGTCCCAGTCCCACCAGGATGGATTATGAAAGGTGCCAAAGGGAGCTGAGCTGGGCTCACTCTGCTCAGATCACAGCTCTGACAGCTGCAGGAATGGGGGGATTAGTCCCTGTAAGCTCCTTGACTTTATCCCTGGCCTTCCACGAAGAGCACATCCCCAAACGAGGGTGTTTTAATAGGATTGCTTAGGGAAAATTACAAATACAGGCCCCACTCTCTGCTTTGAGGTGAAAAAGCAGGTTTGATCTACAAGGCAGGGATGTGAGAACCACTGGCCAGAGCTGGGAATGGCTCCTGTGGATTGCCAGGTGAAAGTGAGGGCAGAAGAAGGATCTGCCAGTACAGAGAGGTGGAGGAGCCCCTGAGCAGGCAGGACAGGCAGAGGGGGGGCAGTGATGCAGGAAGGGGCAGAGTGACAAGTCACCACCCGGCTCAGAATGAATTCTTCATTTGGTACCAGACAAAAAGTAATTCCCGGGACGCATAACAATGTTTTATTTCTAAAATAAAAGCAATGTTGCAAGAAATCCTGAATTAAGGATCTGTGCAAGTAGGTCCAGGTAGGACCTGAGACAGAGACTGAGAGAGAAATTCTGCCCTTTGGGGAATGAGTTCAGGCTGTGGCTGGGGCTGAGAACAGTGCCTGTCCATAAACAGGTTTCTGGTTTCCTCTGGGGGCTGGGAAGGTTTGCCTGGGACCACAGAACTGACCAGCAGGACCCAGAAGGGACCTCCAGAGACTGTGCAGTCCGACCAGCAGAGATCCCAAACCATGGGCACCCTTCAGGATAAATCCCTCAGGAAAGGGAGTCAAAGAGCTGCCCTGAGTGTCTGTTTGTCAGCAAGAATGTCCTGTCCTTCCTGGGGACACCACAGTCCCTCTGCCCAGCACTGGAGAACCACTGGGCCATCCTCCAAACCCATCCCAGGCATTCCCTCCCAAGAAGTGAAGAACCAAAAGCTCATTTCACTGAGCACAGGCCAAAGGTTTCTTGATGTGGAAGGTTTTTTTCTCCCAGAACCTCCCTGAGCTGGCTGGAAATTCAGATTGCCCTGCTGTGGAAGGGGCTGTGCTCCCAGCTGGGCTGTGCACCCAAAAATGGGATCTTTGTCCTCATTCCCGGAGCTGGACAGTGCAGGAAGAGGGTTTTGAATGCAGATCCTGTGGGAGAAAAAATCAGCAAGAGATGCATTTCTCGAAGTGCTTAATGAGCTGGTGGAAGTCAGCAGTGCTGCCCCTGAGGGGAGTGAGATGGGTCTGGCTGGGATGCTGGGACACAGTGACAGCAGGAGCCAGGGGGACACACCAGGGGAGGAACAAGCAGCTGACTGGGGGACATTGAAATTCGGATCCTTTTTCTTGCTGGGAGAGAGGTTGGTGAGCATCGTGTCTCCCTCTGGACACAACACAGGGCACACAAACCTCACCCAGCAGCCTCTCCCCAAAGCTGTGTCTGCAAAGGAAATTTGGTCTTGATTTAAGGCAGGAACAAAAGTGACTGCAGGCCAGTTTATAGCAGCTCCATGAGATCAGGCTCATAATGTCATGACTTGCAGCAATGTGACCTTTTTGGAAAGCATTTGTTCTTGGAGGTTAGAATTAATACATCTTCCTGCTCTGTGCTGGAACAGCTCCTCTAAACTGCCTCCAAAATCCCCAGCAAGAGTGGCAGGCTCATCACTTACTAAAAAATTTCCTACATAGAATTTCTTCAACCAAGAAAGAAAACCATTACATTCAGAGACATTTATAAAACAAGCATCACTTGAAAGGACCTTGAAAATACTGAACTGGTTTGGTCTAATCCATTAGGAAACAGCTTTTTCTTTTTCTTTTTTTTCTTTTTTCCCCCCAGTAGATTGAAGTGAGGGGAAGGTGTGGTTGGAGTGGAGGAGACACAGATGAATGTGGAGGATGTGCACTGGAATGTGTTTAACAGTGGTCAGATACAACAGAGCTCTAAATCTGTTGGAAGGGAAGGAAGGCACCTCCTTGTGTGCACTGAAGAACCTTTTCAGACTGAACTCTTGCCCACAGACATTCCAGAGGAATATTCTTCCCATTTCTCTCCATGGTCTCATTTTACCCAGCAGCAAATTGGACATTTTACTGCCCAGACTCCATTTCCAGCAGTCCAGATCCAAGAAATAGTGTATTTTAAATGGTGATCAGTGGCTGGGAAATGGAAATACAAGTAATTAAGTACTAGTTCTGCTCTCTAGTGAAGTGCAGGAAAACAGTCCCGTGATAACCGTGATATTGGCACAGTCAGGCCTCTCCTAAAGTCCTGCCATGCCCTTGGTCCTCCCAGTTCAGGGAGGGTTTGCTCACTGACTGAGCCCCAGACTGCAGCTCCAGCCTGAAGCAGGCTGTTTCCATCTTAATCTTTCTCAGACACCTGTCAGGTTTGGCGTGTCAGCCTCTTCTTTAAAATTAATTCCTAAATCCCAATATTATGTTGCACAAGGATGATACAGAAGAGAAGAACATGAGCCCTGGTGGAGGATGCCCACGAAGGTGCAGGGAGGGACTGACTCAGGAGCTGGGAGCCCCCTGTGGTTGCCCTCCCTCGCTCCTGAAGCTCTCTTGGAAATCTGTCTCTGCCTCATTACTATTCCATTTGTTTTCTTAGAGCTTTAGCGGTTTGGATTGTTTAAAAAGCACATTTCCTGTACTTCAGAAAACCCCCAGTGACTGGGCAAGGAGCCCTGCAAGAGCCCATGATCTTTATCTATTCCTTAAGTTGGTTTTTGGAATTTTCAGCTTGGCTTGAACCTGGCTGAACAGAGAAGGGGGGGCATTGTGGGACTGATGGGTGTGACCCCTGCAAAGGCTCCAGGGAGTGCCCAAGGATGGGCAGAGCTGGAGCACAGCCTGACCCTCTGAGCAGGGCAGGCACCCCCTGCCTTGGAGAGAAAGGGGTAAGAGACAGCCAGACCATCTTCAAGAGCTTGGCAAATGTCATTCTAGGACTTGGACTCTGCAAATGTCATTCCAGGACCTGGCTGTGGCACCAGGTGTGATGGGATGGAGAAGACCTGGGGTGCTGAGCACAAGGGAGGTGCTGCTGCAGCATCACTTGGTCCTGCCAAGCTGCAAAGCAGGGGGAGCTGCAGCCTGGAGGGTGCCCAGCTCTGCCCTGCCCTCCAGCACAGACACAGAGGTTGTGCCACCCCAGCTGGGCCTGCAGTGCCAGTGCCAGCCCTTGGTCCCACCCTGGTACAGCCGTGCCAGGGAGCTGCTTCGGGTTTGGGTTGGTTCGTTGGGTTTCTTAAAAAATCTTGAAAAATAAAAACAATCCAGAAAAAAAACACCCCAAAAGATCGACCTGATCTATGTCCCTTTCTGTGAAATTAACATTTTTTTAGGTGTTGGAAAGACTGACATTGTTTTGTGTCAATTTTCCTTTGGCTTTACAATCCAAAGCTGAGTGTTTTGGTGAGCTGGGCTGTGACCTGCTCTGGGTATCGGCCACAGAGGGCAAAGAGCTGCTCCAGCACTGCAAAATCTGGGAATGTTGGCAGCTTTTCAGGACAGCTGCTTTTCCCTGGAGATCCCATCCAGTTTTCCTGTCACAGCTCATTTCAGAGGACACAGGGCCTTACCTTTTTTCTGGGCTCAGCCTTGCCAGAGCTCAGGGAGAGTTTGGACAACCCCCTCGAGCACGTGGTGGATTGTTGGGCTGTGCTGGCCCAGCAGCCTCCCCCTTCCCTGTTGTCCTGGGTACAGACACAAAGAGCAGCCTCCCAAGAGCTGCTGTCTATTTCAACCTAAAATAGACCTTTGAATTCAGTCTTGAAAAGCAAAAGAAGTCTTTGCCAGTGATTTGTTCTGCTGGAGTCCCGTTTGTCTCTGGCTGCCGATTACAGCGCCCAGGGGACGCAGGGACAGCGTTCTCACAGCCACACAAACACTTGTCTTCATCTTTTCAAGTGCTTGGAAACTATTTTATTGCCCTGCCATGCTCTGGAGCTGCCCCTGCTGTCCAACACACCCTGGCAGTGCCCTCTGCACTCTGCAGGGAGCACACAGGGCTGGGCAGGGAACAGCTGGCACCGGGATGGGGCAGAGCAGCTCCAGACTTACCCAGTTCATTATTCACTGCAACTGGCTCTCCCCTGGTGAATCCCATTTAATCTTCACAGCACAATTTCCTTCAGAAAACACGAGGATCTTAATGAGCCAGGCCCAGAGTCTTCTGTTCTTTGCAGGTGAGCATGTTAATTTTCTCTGTAATCAGTTAATTTCAAAACCTGGAGCTACTGATGGCGAGTTAGAAGGAGATCAGTACAACACCTTGTCCGTGTCTCACGAGGGAAACCATCAGGAGGAGGTTGGCTCTGGAAAGAATCCAGGAATCTTGAAGGTCTTTGTAAAATATTCGGTCTTACAAAACTGAAAAAGAAGAGCAGATGTTTAGCAGTGAGCTGATTTATTCCTTACTGTTCTCTTGTTTGCTTTTTAAAGGTCCTCACACTTCTCTACTTCTTAATTTCTTTCTCCATTATAATGTGAGTTCCAGATTCCCTTTCCGGGTTCATGTGCCTTTCCATTAGAGATTTGCTTCCAAAGGCTTTACACCTCCACTACTACAATTGCTAACTCTGCCACCATCTCAGCTTTGCATTTCTCTTTGGGTTTTCAAACACAAACTGCATTCATTCTCTTTTCCTCTTTGCAGCCTCCCATGGGAACATCAATCTTTGCTCAGCTTTCCTAGGGCTGAGCCAGCCCTGCCTCCGAGTCCTGCCACTGTGGGCCTGGAAGTCATGGAATACTGGAATGGTTTGGGTTAGAAGGGATCTTAAAGGCTGTCTCATTCCAGCTGCTTGCCATGGGTGGGAACAAGGTGAGCAGGTGCTCAGTGAAGTGGCAGTACTGGGGTGATGCTGGTACTTGTCACCAGAATCTGCTGCCATACATGTGGTGTCGATGTCCACACACCAAACCCTCTCCATCACGTCTGCTCTTGGCTTTCCAAGTTGGAAAGGTCCTCATCAGACAGAACTGAGAAACCAGGGTGGTCACAGAGCTGGTCCAGAACGTCCCTGTGACACTCAGCAGCCCCATTTGTGCAGAGGCAGCAGCAATAGCAGCACCCAGGGATCTGTTCCTGCTGGATCCAGAGGCAGCAGCAATAGCAGCACCCAGGGATCTGTTCCTGCTGGATCCAGAGGCAGCAGCAATAGCAGCACCCAGGGAGCTGTTCCTGCTGGATCCAGAGGCAGTGGGCAGCAAGTCTCTGAGCCCCACACTCCCAGTGGTTCTGGGAGAGCTCCTGGGATGACATGGGCACACAGGACACCAGACAGGCTGGCAGAGCCCTTTTTAGCTCTCAGGTAGGAGAGCAGGGCTGCCATTTCCCAGCACCAGCCCAGCAGAAGAGCATGAAATGTCTTTCTTTGTGCCAGTGATGGCCAGAGGCAGCAGCAGCTCAGAGTCCTCCTTTGGCTGCAGCATTTCCAACAGTTGTTTTCACCAGGTCAGAGGTACCAGATCAGAACAGAATTTAACTCCTTTCGGTGTTTCTGAGCCTGAAATCATTGAGGTTGTGGTGCAGTGTCTGTACAGGTCAGCCCATGTCCTGGCACCCCTGAGACACAGCCAGCATCCCCCTGAGCCACCAAACTCACCATCCCAGCCCAGGGGGCACCAGGGAACAGCCAGAGGGCCTTGAACAAGGGAAGGTGTTCCAGGACCCTGCACAAGGGGCTCAGCTCCTGTCCCAAAGGAACCCTGAGCAGCCAGGGGCTGTCAGATACAGGAGCAGGGGAAGGGAGAGAAGGGGCTGCCACTGGGCTTGGAGCTCAGAGAATCTTGGAATGCTTTGGGTTGGAAAGGACCTTAAAGATCATCTCACCCCACCCCTGCCATGGGCAGGGACACCTTCCACTAGCCCAGGTTGCTCCAAGCCCCGTCCAACCTGGCCTTGACCATCATCATCACCCCTCCAGCCCAGCCCCTGCCCATGCTGGGCATCACTTCTGTGTGCAGGAACATTCCCATGCTGGGCTCTTCTCCACTGGAACCTGCTCTCAGCCTGGGATCTGGGTCCCCCAGAGGTGATTGATGTCCCTGAGGAGTTCAGTTAATGGCCATGAATTCTGACATCACAAATGGAGCCAATGCAGCACAAACACATTTGTAGCATTACTTTGTTGTAGCACTTTCTGCTAATTCCACACAAATGCTCCAATGACAACTAGAGCTTCTAAATGTGCCTTGATTTAATAATAAAAAAAGCAATAACCTCCCATCCAGCCATCTCCAGTGCCTGAGAAATAAAAGACATTTCTGATTTGAGCAGGCTCTTCACCCAATTAATGTGAGTCATAATTTCATGCATTTTCTTTCACAATTTAGTATCAGGAAAAATGCAAATGGAAACTGCACACAGGAGATCTATCCCAGGACAGAGGAGATGCTTATGGCAACCTCAGGAACTGCCATCAGCTTTAATGTAGGCAGGCACTTGGTAATCAGCTTGGTGCAGAATGGCCCCCTGAGGACCCTCTCTGTGCCAGCAGAGCCACTCACACCCCCAGGGCTGGCACAGGGAAACTCTGCCTTCTGGCCTCTGCTGCCTGGGCTCTTCCAGAGCTAAAGCTTTGCAAGGCACCTCATTTATTCCAGCCACACACTGCAATTTGAGGAAATAAATACATCAGACAGGGTACAACAACGGGGGGTGGCAATTCTTCCAAGTATTGGTTCTAAAAAAAGAGAAAAATAAAGGAAAATTGATCTTGCTAATAAGAAACCCTTCACTAAAGTGATTCTGCCAAATCAAGAGGACTTGGATTTTTTCTGAGGTCTTTCCTCATGCTTAGGGAAGGCTGATTTGGGGTTTGTTTGTGTCCCACACATCCAGTGCCAGACTCAGCCTTGCGAGGGGTGGCTGAGATTCCCAATGATGTGGGGGCTCGTGCAAGGACAGAAGTGGCCCAGTGTTAGAAGGGAACAATTTCAGCAGAGCTCTGCTCAGTCACATGCAGAGCCTGAGCAGTGTTACATTAATAAATTAAAGGACCTCAGGGCCTGGCACAGAATTTTTATTTGAATGCGTTTAATTGCATTCCTAACTTTTTTCTGAAAATAATCTTTACACAGGGCACTCTTCAATTAAAACTGTTATATTCAAAGTGTTTGGAAGCATTTTGGTTAATTCAGCCAAGTGGAAAGCCATGGATTGAGAGCCTCACATGTGGGCACAGCTTCATTTTCCTCCCTGTCCTTTGGAAACCAGGCTGATTGTCCTTTCAGTTCTGCATTCAGACCCAGACGGTGGGTGGGGTGTCCCACAAAGGATGGGACATGGAGGTGACTCCTGGTGTTTCCACTCATGGGGAGGAAAACTCCTGTTCTGCACCTTTAGGTTCCACATCCTTAATTTACAAAGGTGCCATTCATCAGAGCTGGCAGGGAGGTTCCTTCACTCAGGTGCCTGCTCTGAGGTGCTGAGGTTTCAAAGATTTAAACACTGGTGAAAGGAAATGCCATTGAGTGACTTTCACTAAATTAATTGTTTTGCAAAAGAATACCCAGGGGTAACTCCTGCCAGAATGTGTCCCTTCCCAAGATGTGTCCCAAAGGTGCCCAGCCCAACAGGGCAAGGATTGCTGGGTTGGCTTCTCTCCAGCAACATCCAAGTTTATTCCATGAAAAGTGAAAAGATGGCCCCAGGCCACATTTTATGTCATTTTTCTTCAGTTCTGGGCAATAAATGGAGTTCCCTATGACAGAATAAAGTCCCTCATATCACTAAATCCAGGGGAACTCTCCAACAGGCAACTCAAACTCCTTCAGCCTTGCAGCCAGGCTGGATGGGGAGGTTGGGTATCCCACTCTCCCCAAGATTTACTGAATTTCACCTTCGTAAACTGTGCCCTGACCCCCCCAAAGTTACAACTCACACTGAAAGATGAACTCCATTGATGTTCCCCCCTCCCTCTGTCGTGCCATGGCTCAATTACTGAAGGTATCCACAGTATTTCCAGATCAAAATCTTGGTGTCCCAGACTGTGGCAGCAGCTCAGTTAAGCACTCCCATGGAGGCAGAATTTATCCTTTCACTCCAGGAAGATGAAGGTGTTGGCAGAGAGGGTCAGGCAGCAAATCAGATTTATCTTCCAGGTTCAGTCTCTAATCACAGCCTCCCATGCCAGGTCCTGCCTCAGCCTGGGAACCCCCAGTGCCAGCACAGGTAACTCTGTCTCTGGGGATGCACACAAATAACATGCAGACTTCTTCTTCATGTGCTATCTGATGGAGATACCTTAGGCAAATAAATCAGTTGTTTCCTACACCTGCAGAATTATTTGCCCATCCCAAGGAGCATTTTTCATTGCACTTTATCTGCCCCAACACTCACCCAGACTGTCTCCTGGACAGGAGAGACTCAGGAGCTACTCACACATTAGGTTTTAATGGCAAACATGAACTGCAGTCCAGGTTTCAGGGTGTCAGGAAATTGCTGCACAGGTGGCTCTGAGAGTGCAACCCCCTTTCCCCTGCAGGAACCAGTGGCTTGGACAGCTCTGATCCCCCCCCGAGCTCTACAGAGGCAGCACGTGGTGCCCCAGCACAGGGCTCAGAGCTTTGAAGGTATGCTGGGGAAGTTCAGAGGGTTTTCCTATGGGTATTGGAGATTCTGCTAATCCCACATCAGAAATGAGCTCTAAAGAACAAGGATTTTATAAACTCCAGCGCAGCAACAGGATCACAGAAACTCTGCCCCCACCCCCAGGAGCTGTGGCAGAACCCCTGCACATCACCAAGGACCTCTGGTTGGGCTGTAGCTGTCACTGTCACCCTCCAGCAGCTGGAACTCACCGAAGGAAGGACCACAGAGTCAGGGAATGGTTTGGGTTGGAAGGGACCTAAAGCTCATCTCACTCCAATGCCCAGCCATGGGCAGGGACACCTCCCACTAGACAAGGTTACTCCAGGCAATTTGAGCTCAAAATGATTCTTCCTGAACTAGAATAAAAGTTACATCCTAGAAGCAAATAAGCTGGTGAGAAGCTGAGGGGGTAAGAAGGGGAAGGAGCAGAGCAGAGAAGGAGGGAACCTTGAAAACCAGAGGTAAACTAGTAGTTACTAATATATGAAAACAATTTTTTAACTACATGGTTTCTTCCAGCTCTTGTCTGCAAGTTCTAATAACAGATTTTTAATTTACCAGACACATTTTGTATTTCTCCATGTTGCATTTTGCTTGCTATGGGAAGATATTCATATTTTGACACTGTGAAAGCCAATTCAGATTTCCTTGAGATAATATTTTGTTATTAAGGTTAGAAGTCTTTTTTGCATAATTAAATTAGAATTGGTTTTGGCATGTTAGGATTTGTGATGCTGGTTTTGGATAGCCAATGTAATTTTATTTCCTTTCTTGCCATGAAAATATTGGCTGTGTAAGAACTTATTTCTGGGTTTACATTAATGTGTTCTTTTATCATGTGGTTATTCCTTGCACCAAACTTGAACCCAGACTGATACCCACGGAAGGGAGATGAGAAAACCTGAGGAAATTTGGGAAACACGAGACCCAGGTGGCTATTTGGATATGTAGGAGCAGAAGTCTCACTGCTCAGGGTGTTGGGATCACTTTGGGTAATTTCTGAAGTCCCACTGGAAATAACTGTGATTTCCCTTGGGGTGTGATAAAGGGAAGGACTGAGCTCCAGTGCTGGTTTGGGGGGGAAGAGGGGTGGCATCTCAGGGTATTTGGAGTAGGAAATAATGTTCTCCCTTGACACTGACAATTCTGCAAGATTCTTCATTTCTCTGTATAGTTTTGTTTCTGTGAATTGAGACTCATTTCTCTTGCTTGGGAGGGAAAATATGAGTAAATACTGTGCCTCACTCTGCCTCTGACTGGTGGGAAAATGTCTCCTTTTCAAAGGAAAGCAGAAAGTATTCAAAATGCATAAAATCAGACTGGAATCGCATCATCCACCCAAGTGCAGGGTAGAACTGCACATTTGGGTTCTTCTCACAGTTAGATAAGGAAAGGTTTCCAAAATTTTCTTCCAAGTCGTGTTTCAAACCTCATTTCTCAGCCCCCTGAGTGGATTACACAGGATATGTTGCTCTTCTCTCCTCATGGGCATTTCTCAGTTGATTAATTTGGAATCACAGGATCATTAAGGTGGGAAAGATTCTTAAGGCCAGCTTTAGACTGAACCCACCATGCCCACTGCTGGGCTGCCTCAAACTGTTTGCCAAGATTAATGAAAATTATGAGCAAGAACTTGAGTAATTGTTGGAATAATCTGAAAATCCAAGCAACTGGCAATCATTCCATGCAGTTCTCCTTGGCAGAAGGGTCCAGTGGTGGGACTGAAGGAACTACAAGAACAGAGTTAGAAAACTGTAGACTGGTTTGGGTGGGAAGGACCTCACAGCCCACCCAGTGCCACCCCTGCCATGGCAGAGACACCTCCCACCAGCCCAGGGGGCTCCAAGCCCCGTCCAACCTGGCCTTGGACACTCCCAGGGATCCAGGGGCAGCCCCAGCTTCTCTGGGCACCCTGTGCCAGGGCCTGCCCACCCTCCCAGCCACCAATTCCTTCCCAATCTCCCAGCCAGCCCTGCCCTCTGGCACTGGGAAGCCATTCCCTGTGTCCTGTGCCATACCCAGCAGTACCCACAAGGCAAACCCCTCCCACAGTCCCTGGGTGGGCTTGGGGGGCAAAAGCAGAGCAGGGGCCGGGCAGCCCAAGCCCTTCCCCAGAGCCAGCTGAGCCCCCTCTCCCCCAGGCAGAGGCTGTTCCCAGGCTGCTCTCAGAGCTCCTTTGGGGGTTTTTGTTCTGTGCAGTAAATTTTCTCTCTATGAATTTACACCTTTGGCACCTGCTAAAGCTTCTGGCAGCGAGTTCTGCTGCTGCTCATGGAATCACAGGGAATGGGGCTCAAAGAGGAAGGGGAGAGGACATCTGAGCCATCCCGTACCCCAGGGCAAGAACAGCTGATTAATGGCACTGCTGCCAGATGTTTGCTCGACTTTTTAATGCCAAACCACTCTGCTGTTTGTTTTGAGCATGTTTCCTGCTAACGTGACTGGGCTCCTTAATTCTCTCCTGGAAGCAATACCTGCCCACCTCCAGTCACTATTTTTGTGCCATTTTTGACTTCACAGGCTGCTCTCACATTCTCAGGGTCTGGTTTCTTCCTTTCTGAGCCTGAGAAGTTCTAATCTATTTAGTTTTGACTCATCCATATGTATGTGGGATGTGAAAGCACCTGGAAAGGGCTGGTCTCCCTCACTTCAGGAGCTGACACTGACAGTGCTGACAGCCCAGAGCTACCTGGAAAATCACACAGAAATGGTTGTGCCACTGATTTTAGTGCCATGAAATCAGGAGATTCTGGGGATGCTGGGAAAGAAGTGCAGGCAAATAAATGCAGAGCAGAGGGTGTATCCCACAGCTCTAGAGGGCACAGCTGATAAAGTGACTCCACCTTCCTCTCCAAGCTTGTTGTTTTGCTTCCCTGCTGCCAACATCCACAACTGCACTCACTCTGCACCAGAGTTTGGCCAAGCCAGCCTGATCTTCTGAACCCTCAAAGAGTCCTTTTATAAGGGTGTAAAAGGGAAAGTGTCATTAAAAAGAGAACATCCAGGTTGCTTTCCCAAGGGCACATTTAGGAAGATAACAGAACTGACAAAAGTGATTTCATCAGCTCAATCTGTGAAAGAGAAGGGTTCAGTTGATCTTGGGGTTGTTCAGCCTGGGGAAGAGAATACTCTGAGGAGACCTTAAAACCCCTTCAAGTGCCCAAAGAGGCTCTGGGAGAGCTGGAGAGGGACTGGGGACAAGGCATGGAGGGACAGGACACAGGGAATGGCTTCCCAGTGCCAGAGGGCAGGGCTGGCTGGGAGATTGGGAAGGAATTGGTGGCTGGGAGGGTGGGCAGGCCCTGGCACAGGGTGCCCAGAGAAGCTGTGGCTGCCCCTGGATCCCTGGGAGTGTCCAAGGCCAGGTTGGACGGGGCTTGGAGCCCCCTGGGCTGGTGGGAGGTGTCCCTGCCCATGGCACGGGTGGCACTGGATGAATTGTAATGTCCCTTCCCCCCAAATCAAGCATCTGACACTGCTACCTTGGCCTGTGCTGAGGAAAACCCAAGCTACACAGCAGGAGCCTGAAGGCTCTGGAATATCTTCCTGCACTCCCCAGGGAGGGACTGAAGGGGCTGAGTGCAGGGGACCTGAGGGAGAGCTCTGCACATCTGCTCGGGGCTGCAGCACTCGAGGTGTGTGCTGGGCTGAGGGGAGCCAAGAATTCAGTGCACAACCAGTCACAGAATTAGCCTGGATGCCTGTGGTGCACATCTTGGAGAAAGGAGAGCAGGATGAAATGCAGCTTGGACTTGCTGAGGACACGGAGTCCAAGATTAACACAGTATTATCAAGGAAAGCCTTGATATTGCAGCTGGTTTTCAAGGCAAGGAAAATTCAGAGGATTAATCTGTCTGAATTTTTATAAAGCTTTTAATAAAGCACCATACAGAAAATAATCTATTAAAGTGCAATAATAGAAGCTGTAAATTGAATAAGAAACTTGCTGCAAGGGAAGCAGCAGCAGAGAAAGGGAGGTGGCAGGACACGGGGCTTGGAGACTCTTCCTCCTCTACTCCCCAACCTGCAGGTCATTCCTGCTTTCCAAGGGGTGCTCCTGGCAGGGCCTCAGAAAGCAGCACGTGTGGCACCCCCTTGCCATGGCCACGCTCCCTGGGGGTGGCAGGAAGGGGCAGAGAGAAGAGCACCCACTGTCTGGGCTGTTTGTGCCAAGACACCATCTCCCAGATCAAGGGTTAGGGCTGATCTGGGGCTTATCCCTTCCTAAACCTCCTGGTGTCCCTGAAGATCTCACAAGGATGGGTTTCCCTCTGGAAAGCCCAGGGTGGGGTTTTTGGCTTGTCCTGTGCAGGGCCAGAGTTAGAATCGATGATCCTCGTGGGTCCTTCCCAGCTCAGGGCACTCTGTGATTGGGACTCAAAGCCTGTGGGATGGCAGGGAATGGGTGGGAACCCCAGCCGTGCTGCCCCCCCAGTGCTGGCTGTGCCTGCCTGAGCTGCTCTCCCTCCTCCTCTCTCCTTGTAGAACCCCTAAATGGAGGAGAGAAGAAGCCTTGAGGGACTGAATCTCCTGCATTTACCTGCCATTTGCTCTGAGACAAATGTGCTACTCTGCATTTTAAATTCACTCCTCTCCCTTCCTAAAGCAAATGAAAGGCAGCTTTATTGAGTGTTTGTTAAGTGTGATGCCAACTTGTTACTCACAAAATCACAATAAGCCCCACATTTTCAGGTAATATTGATTTTGAACATTTAGCACATCCCCAGGCAGACTCTGCTCTGGAGGAGGTTGGAATCTGCCTTTTCCTTTTACAGACTCTTCCAATGCTCAGGGAGGTATTTCCATCCCTATTCTGAGGTGGTTTGTATTTAATCCTCAGTTATGCAGATATGAAAAGCTCCAGTTTCCTGTGGGATAAATATTATATACTTTGACATATGACACTTGACATCTGTCAAAACTATATAATCAAATAAAAGAGTAAATAGCATCAAATTAATATGACAGGTCTCTGAGAAATTATACACTTGAAGTAAAGGTAACAAGACATCTTTATTTCAGTGAAACAGAATGATAGTTAAAATTGAACAGAATGAGCACATTGCTAGAAGATCCTTTTATTTTGGTGAAACTGCTTTTTCTCAATGAAAACCTTTCAGTTGCTGTGGTACTGAGGTTGCTCCCTTGATACCTGCAGATATTAGTGTGGCCTTTGATATCAACCTAATGAATCTGAACCTCCTTCACGAGTTTAATTTTTCACACACATATACATATTTATTGATCTGGAGCCTCTGAAAGGCAATTTATCAAACCTCTTGCTCCATACATTGCAACTATGACATCAAAAAGCAGCAGCCCATGTTGAATATATTAGTTTAGCTCCATCAAATGACAGGCAGGAGGGAGAGTAAAAGGGAGCTGAAGTCACCTGTTTAACTTCAAACATGTTTCAGTAAGAAAGGGAAAACTTGGTAAAATTTTACCTTGCCTTGGGGAACATTTTAAAAATAACTGGGAGAAATGGCTGGGTTTTTTCAGACATACATTTCTTTCATCTTCTACATGCAAAACATCACTTTTCTGCTCCTGTGATTCTGAGCAGCATCAGTGAATAATGTAAGGGGGGAAGAACTGAAAAGGCACCGAATGGGTTGGGTGAGAAGGGACCTTGAAGCTCCTCCAGCTGCTCTTGGGCTGCCCCAGCAGGAAGGGGGGCAGGTGCCCAACTCCTCCCCTGGAGTCGGGTTGGGGACATGCCAGTTCTGAGGCCACTTCCAACCTGCACTTCTCTGTGATTCAGGGATGGCCCCAAATTACCCCGGGGGAAACAGAACCCTCTGAGCAGCTGGCAATGAATAGAACCATTTATCTGGATTTTAGCTGTGGAAAGGTGCACATTAGAGCCAGGCCCAGCACTGTCTCCTTTATCTTCCTTGCCTTTCTCCTTGCTGCCAACGCTAAAAACTGATTAAAGCAACAAAAGAAACCAAAGTTTGGGTAGGAATAGTTGAGTCTCAGTAATAGCACTGAGGATAAAAGATTCCATTTAAAAAATTGCTCTGCTTATATAGCATAATAGAGTAGAGATGGTGATATTATCACATCTGTCCATAACATAAATTAGAGTTAGCCCAGGGGAAAAAATAGATGCACATGTCAGACCAAAATGGGAAAAATCACCTGGTCAGCTCTGACCAACTGGCCTTGGAGAACTGGCTTAGACAACAGCAAAATTAAGACATCCAGAAGAAATCCAGCCACTATTTTTGTACCTCTGAAGGGTCATTCCTCAGTTTGTAATGTCCCAAGTTGCTGAGAGCAGCACAAAGAGATGAGAATGTCACCACAGCAGGCAGTGCCTCCTTTATTAAGGGAAAACAGTCCCTTGGTTCCAGAAGGGCCCAGACTTGTCTGAGACTGATCACTCCCTTATAAGCCAATCTGCCCAGCCCTGGAGGGGAATTGCCCACACTTTTCAATAACCCTTGGAAGGAGAGGGGATGAGAAATGGGCTCTCCATGAGCAGGAATGTCCCCTGGCAAAGCTGTGTGCTAAAATAGGAGCTGTGGAACTGTGGCAGGTCCTGCAGCTCTCAGCACAAACTGCAGGGACCAAGGGCTGGAAGGAGACAAGGAAATGAAAGAGCATTTCGTCTGAGAAGAGCCAGCTCCCAGGAGGGGGGACAGTCCCAAAGCAAGAGGGACAGTCCAGATGCCTTTAGCCAAAAGCAGGCAGGGATTATTTGAAGAATTCAGTCTGAAGGAGGGGGATGTGGCACAAAGTGCAGGACCCACCTGGCTCTGCCAAGGGGCAGCTCTTTTCAGCTTTGTCCCTCCTTTCTTCTGTGTTTCTGTGCTTCTTTTAGAGGCTCCACCACTGGCTGTTGTTGCAGGTGAGGTGCAGCTCCCCAGGGCAGGGGGTGGGATGAGGTGGTCCTAAAGGTCCCTTCCAGCCCAAACCAATGTGTGATTACGTGTCCCCAGGCAATGTGGCACATGCAGATCTTCCAGGGAGAGGAAGACGTTTGTTTTCACCTCAGTTGTGTGCCAGCCACCCCTCCTGGCAGGGGGAGGGAAGGGTAGCAGGGTGTGTTCCCTGAGCGGGCTGCATTTATGTACCTGGTTCCCCAGTGCCAGGAGGGGAAAGCACCCCAACTCTCCCATGGCCCCAGTGATGGGAGCACAAACCACCCCAACAGGAGCTGTGGTTACCAAATGATAGTTCACAGAATCATTTGGGCTGGAAAAGCCCCCCCAAGCCCATCGAGTGCACCCCTTCCCCAGCACTGCCAAGGACACCACTGTCCCCAAGTGCCACATCCACATGGCCTTTGGACACTGCCAGGGAGGAAAGGTGAGGGTTCAGCTACCTTTGAAAGTAGACAAGAAATAAAGTAGGGAGTTAATTTGAAGTTGTTCTTGTAATGTGACATCCCTGGACATCTCAAATAGAAAATAAAAGCATAGGGATAGAAAGCAGGGAGTGAAAATGGAACAAGTGCCTTGTTCTTTCTCTTATCACCCATTTTGGGAAGCAGTGGAGCAGAGCTGGGGATTTCTTGCTCTTATGAACTGTGTCCAGTAAAATAAACTCCAGTTCTGGTCTTCAGAGTAGACTAATTCATACTTGTTCCATTCAGGGAGTCAGAGTGATGCTACATTTACCACAGAGCTGAGGTCTGGGATATGTCAGAGAGAGAAAGAACGGAGGCTCCTCTAAGGGTAGCTGGGATTTTTATTTATTTATTTATTTTGTAAGAACACCCAAAACTGTGAATTTGGAATGTCTCTCACTGATATGGTTAAAAAAGTCGGGAATTCTCTGCCCACCAAAGTCCCCCTCCCCATATGAGATGATCTGAATGAAGCTCAACCCCATCTGTCACTTGTTGACTTGATTTTCTTCTTGCAGGGCAAACAGGGAAAAAAAGCTACATAAAAACAAACAAACAAAAAAACCCAAACGAAACCCAAATCAAACCAAACAACAGCAAAAAAGCCCAGAAATCTCCATCTGACTGAGGGACAGCAAAGGAGAGACCTAATAATGCAAATGGGCATTTTCACAGCTGATCAAACATGGTTGAATGATTTATATGATTATATATTTAGTTAGTAATGATAAGTATTCATTACATATGATAATAATTATTAATTATATCATAACTATATATTATTTTATATGTATGGTATTGTTACCACCATCCCAGCTCTCAGAGGGTCCCTGGTGAGTCCCCCCAAAGGAAGTTGCACACAAAGGCTTTGCCTGGTTTTCCATCTTGGTTTCAATTTTTCCATTCTTTTTTCATTTTTTATCTTAATTTCATTTTTTCCATTCCTTTTCCACTTTTTTCATCTTCCTTTTGTCATTGTCCTTTGAACAAGGCAGCCCTTAATTCCCAGCCCAGTTTTGCTGAGGAGCAGCCAAGAGACACAGGGGNGTATGCATAAAAAATGACACCCCATCCCTGGCAGTGTCCAAGGCCAGGCTGGATGGGGTTTGGAGCCCCCTGGGCTAGCAGAAGGCGTCCCTGCCCATGGCAGGG
>WBMV01004469.1:267437-291226 GCA_013396655.1 Campylorhamphus procurvoides
GTGACCGTGGCCTTGTGCAGCCCCAGGGAGGGGACACAGCTCCTGTCCCCAAAGTGGCAGTGGCTGCTGAGGAGGGGACTCTCCTGCTCTTACAGGACAGGACCTGCCCCAGAGATACAGCGTTCAAAGTGGCTGAGAACCTGCTCTTGGGTCTTCCAGGGAGTGGGTGAATAGTAAATGGGGCTTGTAAGGCCTGGGTTGCAGTGGGAGATATATATATATATATAAATATATATATATATTTACACTATAAATGTATGCATAAAAAATGACACCCCATCCCTGGCAGTGTCCAAGGCCAGGCTGGATGGGGTTTGGAGCCCCCTGGGCTAGCAGAAGGCGTCCCTGCCCATGGCAGGGATGGGATGGGATGGTTTCCAAGGTCCCTTCCCACCCAAACCATTCGGGATTCCCTGATTTACACCCAGTGTCCCTGCTGGTGGCTCTGCTCCTAGTGGGGCTGTCCCTGTGCCCAGTGTCCCTGCTGCTGGTGGCACAGGCTGTGCCCAGCCCCAGCCACACGTGCCCAGGCTGGGAGCTGGCTCTGTGCCCTGGCAGGTGTGATTGTGGATGCAGCCCCATCCAGCCGGGAGCAGAACGCCATCAACCCTCATTTCAGCGGCTGCGAGAGCACTTAACACCTCGCAGGGCTGAGATTAGAAACCTGGCACGAAATAAGCGATTGTAATTCAACTTGTTCCACTCTGTTAGTGATTTCCTGGCCTGAGCCCATCTGTGTTCAGAAGGAGCTTTTCCAGCATCGCAGGGCAAGTGGAGAACACACAGCAGAGCTGTTACAAAACTTTCCCAGCATATTAACACTCCCTGCTTCCCCCGTTTTTAATTATTTATAACAGTGTCACAGAATCTGAGCGTTCTTGGGGTTTTGTGCTGATTAAAAGTCCAAATTTCCATAAATCCATAAACAGAAAATGCTGCAGAACAGTGGGGGGAAAGTGCTGTGTTTGACTGAGCTTTACCAGCCTCAACAGCCCCTCACAAACCCAAGTGCCCCAGGATTTGCCTCCCAGGGAACTCACCTGCAGGCCAGGAGGCACCTGGGACTGGGAGAGCAGCTCTGACAGCCAGACAGGCTCGAATGGAAAGAGAAATTCAAAGGGACCCACTTTTAAGGAGATTGGCTTGGAAAGAGACTCAGGACAACCTGAGATCAGGAACCTCAAAGGGACTGTGGACACAAGAAGGAGGTTCATGGATTCAAACTATCCCAGGCAAATAAATCCCTTTCTCCAGATCGCCTTAGGCAGCAGAAATCCTGTCCTGCTCATCTGGACACTTTCCCTTTGATAGCAGAGGTTTTGTACCCACCCTTGGCTCCCCACAGGCTGTTTGTTGTCCTTCTGCCCCAGTGCAGGTCAGGGGCAGGTCCCTTTATCCTGATTGTCCTTTCTCCTTGGGAATGCCTCTCCTGCCCCATCATGGAGTGGGAAGGTTGGGGCTGGTCCCTCCGAGGGCAGTCCCTCCTTACTGTAGTAGACCATTGCTTTTCCCTTGTGATATTTCTCTGCCAGGTCCCTGAGCTGCTGGCCAGGACAGAGGGATCCTCATCCCGAGGGAGCTCTGAAGGGAGGAGGTTTGGGAACACGAAAGGCTGTTAGAGCAGAGCCAGCTGAGGATGGCTGGCAGTGCAATAGTGCCAGATGTGGGATCTGGGCTCAGCTAAAGTGGCATCTCATCCCCCAGGACATTGGTGTTCCCTGCTGGAGACACGGCTGTGCTGCTCCAGGAGTGGAACCCTGTCCATCAGCACCCTGGTGGGTGGCACTGCTGCCAACCCTGTGTGCCACAGGTGAGGAGGGAAAGGGGAAAAAAGGACTATATTGAAAAAAGAAAGAAAGAAGGAAAGGCTCTTTGGAATCACGGAATCCTCCAACAGTTTGGAAGGGATTGTAAAGCTCAGTCAGTTCTACCCCTGCCATGGGCAGAGACACCTTCCACTAGCCCAGGTTGCTCCGAGCCCTGTCCCACCTGGCCTGGAGCCCTTCCAGCATTCCTGGAGAGCAGCAGACCTCATTTCCAGCATCACAAAGGTGATGGTGGCTGCAAAGATCCCAGTTAGTGGCCATTTGCCCTTGCTGTTCTCCTTCTAGCCATTTGAATTCCCATACTGCAGGGAGCACTGCAACAAGTCCAGAGAATTAGAAAACTTTCTCTCTCATTTCCAGGTTTCCATGGAGATGGGAAGAGTGTGAATGGGTAGTTAGTTCTCAGGCACGGGAAGGTGTGTGATGCAAAGACAAAGGCTGGGGAGATAAGTGGCCCCAGATGAATGGGACAGGATAGAACCGAAAATCCCATTGCTGGGCAGAGAAGTCAGAGGGAATGTGCAAGAACAAAGGGATTCCCTACAACTTCCAGTGGAATTGGGGAAAGCTGAAGGAACAAATCCTACCTTTTAACACCCAAAAGCCAGAAATAAATGAAAAGAGAGAGTAATGTGGAGGGAAAAAATAAATCTCAGGCATCCCTTACACCCTGACTTTGTACTGGAAATGGGGAAGAAATCCTTTAAAAGACAAAATCATCCAGGGCAACTTGCCATTTATCTGTTTTTCTGCAAGGTCATTCCAGGACACACAATCTATCTGGGATTGTTTCATCCTCCCCTTTTTATCCCTTCCCGTTGTGAGAATTGAGTTCAAACATCAGGAGGCTGCTCGGTGATTTTTAAACCTTGGTCATTTTTTCTCACCTGATGCCTTTGCCTTCAGGCAGATGTGGAACAAGGAGGACAAATAAAAATTGCCGTGGAAATAAAAGAACATGGAGGAAAACATCTTCTCAGAGTCTTCTGCCACGAGCCAGTGGGTTTAGAAATGGTCTTTGGTCTTGGTTCTACTGAGGCAGAACCAGAATTTCCGATGCAGCCTCTGCTGCAGGACCCTTCTCTGCACCGAAGGGGAGCCCTGCCCTTGGAATCACCTGATCCGAGTCTGCAGGGGCTCCCTTTCCATCAGAAGGAACAATGGATTCTCCAGATACATCTGAAATTCCCACTGAAAAAGAACAAGGGGCTTCCCAGATGCATTTAAAGTACATAAAAATAAAAGAGTGAAAATGCACTTTAAATTAAAACAGTTTTCTAAAGAGTCCTGATGCAAGAAAGATTTTAGAATTGCAAGTTCACCTGATTTTCATTCAGATTTGTTCTACGTAACCCCTGCCCCTTTGAGTTTGTAAACGTGTGTTCATTTCAATATGGAAAGTGTCACTCCGACATAAAAAGGGATTTATTCGAGATGGAGCTGAAACCCTTTATTATATCGAAGCCTGATCTATTTCAGTCTGATAATGTAAAAATCTAATGTTCGCAAATTATATGATTTTTTTTTAATTACTAATCTCATTACTGATTGCATCCCACACTAGCAGATCTTCCATTCTTATGGACCCTCATGTTCAGTCAGGAATTAAGTTCCTCCTCTGCCTGGGAGGTCCCTGTGCCTGGTCCTGGCAGTGCTGGGGGAATGGTTGAACGTGAAGGTCTCAGAGGGCTTTTCCAGTCTAAACAAATCTATCATTTCTACATGGAGGGGAAAACCTTCCCTGGGTGATTAGGAAGCCACTGTTCAGGTGACACTGGTGTGTCGGTGTCAGGCACTTGCTCCAGCTGTGCTCTCCAGATGTTCCCCTCAAACACAAGTGTGTGGAGGGTATCTTGCTGTCTTTACTTGGCAAACGTCCCACTGAGGTCACCAGGAGGTCAAATTAGGACAGGAGCCAAACCTAAGTGAAGATTGCTCATGGAATTCCATCGGGAGGAAATGAGGAAAGGCAGATGCAAGCACAGAGAGGAGCTGTTTGCAAAGACATCCATCAGTCCTCAGGGGAACAGCAGGGTCGTTATGGACAGCAGAGTCATTGGAACTTGACTCATAGTGGGTTATTGGGCTATTCTTGTAACACATATTCCCATTTTGTGAGGAACACTGCTCTGTTCAGGGACATGGAATGTGTCACAGCTCCCATTTCCCGTGCCCTGTGATGCAGGAACGTGAGACAATGGGATGTTCTGATGGCAGAGAGGATTTTTACAACGTCGTTACAAAAAGCTGTTATTTAATGAACTGATTTCTGTGTTCATAAACACAAAACAGAATTATTTTTCACCGTGGGTTCTTTTTGCCCATTTATTGTTAAAAAGTAGATTAAATGCCAACTAGTTGAATACCCAGTCTGAATTTATAGTTGGCAATTACAGGACCCTTTTCCAAACATGGCTGGTTAAGTTACTGGGGTTTTCAGTAGCCAAGCTTTAAACTGGAGAAGGACATCACATCTTACCTAAGGGACAAACTCCTGGCTGGGAGGGTGGGCAGGCCCTGGCACAGGGTGCCCAGAGAAGCTGGGGCTGCCCCTGGATCCCTGGCAGTGTCCCAGGCCAGGTTGGACGGGGCTTGGAGCACCCTGGGCTGGTGGGAGGTGTCCCTGCCCATGGCACGGGTGGGACCAGATGGACTTTAGGGGCCCCTCCAAGCCAAACCATCTGGGATTCCGTGACCCCACGATGATCATGGCCAGCTCACTTCTGAGCCTTACTGAAAACATCAATCTTATTTCAGTATTACAGGAAAAATGAATGTGATGTCAAGTTTTCTCTGTGAGTTTAAAATTTCCTCCCTTCATTCAAAACCCCCCAGATTAGAATCCATCCTGCTGCCTCAAAGGTGAATGAATAAGTAGAAATCACTTTTACCCAGGACTCTGGAGGCTTCAAATCATGCGTTCCCAAGGACTATTCCCAGAAAGGTCTGTACATGCAACTTGTAACCATCAATCTTCCAGTCCTTTCTGGTGAATGTTCAGTGCCAATTCTTTTGGGGGAAAGAATAAACAAGAGTATTTATCAGCACTGTTTCATGCATTAATGATCTGAGAGTCACAGTCTTATTACTCCAATTTCAAACCGATCCCCTCAGTCTCACTTGGAGCAAGGGATAATGTGAAAATGTAAACTCCTCACTCAACATATTGCATTGAAAACTTTTATTCCCCTCTAATGATGACTAACTTTTGGATTGTTTTATTTCTGCAGATGGCAGAAGAGGGTTTGAAGTGGGTTATGTTCCTCCTTGGACTTGAAATGTTCAGTCACTTTTATATTTTTGAACACGGTGAGGCCAGTTTTAATCGAGCCCCTCAGCTGGTCTGAACAAACACAATTGGAAGAATTAAGATAATTCAACTCAATTGAGATTGACCCACTGCACGCTGGTGAGGGCTCGATGTGAGCCAGCAAATTGCTTAATTGAATTGTTAAAAGTTTGTATGCTGAAAACTTTAAAAAAGAAACAAACCACTGAGATTCTGGTAGACAAAAAAATCAGCTAAAAAGTACTGACTGATAGAATGTGCTTAATCCAGTATAACATCAGAAGTTATGATCATGGTGCTATTTCATAGACCAAAGGGAGAAAATTAAAAATGTGTTAAGTAGGAAAATATTTAAGAAGAGCCTTTGGCCCCCCCATGTGAGATTTAATGTGATGCAGCAACTCCAGCTCAGGGTTCATGCCCTGTGGGGAGTGGGGCAGGGAAGCTGTCGAGACACTGCTGATCATTCCAGGAAGCAGATGGATGAAAAATGAGTGTTTTCTGATATTTATGCTTCAAAAGTTTACTGCAGAAAGAGCAAACCAAAGGAAAATGTTTAATATATATAATTCTCGGCGCTTTAATGCTTAAGTAAATGTGCTCTTTGCTGCTCTCTACTTAATAGCAGGCCCTGCTGGTATGAGGTCGTTTCACAAAATACAAAGGAGACAGCTGAGTGTGGAGTCCAGCAGACAGAGCATCTTTCATCCTTCCCTCAGCATTTAAATCCCAAAGGAACAATTCTTCTTGCTGTGCCTTCATCTTTGTGCAAGTGTGTTTAAGCAGACCCTGCAACCTTTTCCAAGGAGAGTCGGTGGCTCCTCCTGAGTCCTTGCTGTGGAGGCAGCGACAGAGCTCAGGGATACAGGGAAAGAAAGGGATGATGGCACAGAGCTGGAGGAGAGGCTGGTCCCCCAGGGCTGGGGGAGCCTTCAGAAGGACCTCGACAGGCAGCAGGCAGGCAGAGAGGAACTGTCTGCAACTCAACAAAGACAAATCCAGGTCCTGCACCTGGGTGAGAACAACCCCAGGCAGCAGCACAGGCTGGGGGTGACCTGCTGGGAGGAAGGTCTGCAGAGGGGGACCTGGGGGTCCTGCTGGACATGAGCTGTCCCTGCCCACCAGTGTGTCCTGGTGGCAGGAGGCCAAGGGTGTCCTGGGTGCATTAGGAGGAGCATTGTCAACAGGTCGGGGGGGGTGGTTCTGGAAGAACCTTCTGGAAGAAGCTTCTAGAGCCCAGCAGAGGCTGCAGAGATGCTGAAGGGACTGGAGCATCTCTGGGAGCAGCAAAGGCTGAGGGAGCTGGGGCTGTTCGGGCTCCAGAGGGGACCCTGAGAGGGGACCTGCCATGTCCATCAGTGGCTGCAGGGAGGGGGCAGAGCATGGACCAGGCTCTGCTCGGGGGGCCCAGCAATGGCACCAGAGGGAGGGGCAGGAACTGATGGCCAGGAAGGTGCCCCTGGGCAGGAGGAAGAACTTCTTGGCTGGGCAGTGACCCAGCCCTGAGCAGATTGTGCAGAGAGGGGCTGGAGTCTCCTCCCTGGGGATATTCCAGCCCCTCTGGACACAACCCTGTGCTCTGGGATGACCCTGCTGGAGCTGGGAGGGGGGTCCAGATGACCCACTGTGGTCTTTTCCAACCTGATCCACCCGGGGATTCTGTGATTCTGTGAACGGCATTTCCTCAGCATTCTTCAAAAATGAGATGTTCTGACATAGCAGACCCTTTTCACAGCTGATGTTTTTGCCTCTGCAGTGTAACAGTAAAGCCATTTTCAAAGAAATGTGGTGCTGTTTCTGTTCCAGCCCCATCGTGTGGATCTGTTCACACAGTGGCTGGACACACATGACAATAATACACGGAGTTATTTGCCCCTGTGTGAAACCTCCTGCCTTCAGTCCCTCAGATGTTTCACCCTGTGAGTGCCCTGCTCGCTGCCCTTCCAGGCTGGGCTGTGCCAGTTCAGGGGATTCTGAGGAGGAATTTTTCCTAAGCAGCAATTCTGCCACTTTGCAGCTTTCTGTTGGATCCAGAGCAAAGGGGAGATGGACTCAGCTCAGCACAACAGCAGCTGATGTGCAGCACCATCCAGTTTTGATTTAATCAGCCCACATTTAATCTGACCACAAGCTGTTAGATGTTCACAGCGATCCCAAGGTGTCTGTCAAATGCAGGATTGATGAAAGGCAGGCTGGCTCACCGGGAAAAGCTGCCAGAAGGAGATCAGTTCCACCAAACCTCCTTTAAACCACTGCTCCTCTTACCAGGGCAGCTGTTCTGACATCCTTTGCTCTGATCCCCACCTCTGGCAGCCCGATTACCATTCAAAACCAAGAAAAAAGGACCAGAAATTCCTTCTCTTGTATCATCTCTCCCTCTGCACAACAGATTTCAACCTCTTTTAGGAAAAGTAAGCCTGCTTTGAGTGATGCCAGCTCAGAACTTGGATGTATGGGAGCACCAAGGCTCCGTGTGGGCTGGTTTATCCACTCTGGGGCAAAGCCAGAGCTCCTGCTGGACCCCACAGTGCCAGAGCTGAGCTGCCCCTCTCTAATTGCCCCAGTACAGCTCATTTCCAGGTTTCCACAGTGCCCCAGTTGAGCTGCCCCTCTCTAATTGCCCCAGTACAGCTCATTTCCAGGTTTCCACAGTGCCAGAGCTGAGCTGCCCCTCTCTAATTGCCCCAGCACAGCTCATTTACCTGATTCCACAGTGCCCCAAAGTCTCCAGGGCACACAGGTCCTTTGTCTCCTTCCCTCTGACAATAAGCTGAATTCTTTCCCATGTTCCCTGGGATAAATTGCAGTGAGAACATATGGAATTGTTCCAGGAAAATCTCCATGTAAGTGACACAACTTGTCAGAATGCTCAATTCAATAACCCTGAGAATGGCTACTCCCAAAAAGCACAGACATTGCAGAGGAAACGTGCTTTCCAAAGTGTCCCACCACCTGGCAGCACAACTGGGAACAGCTACACCCACTGGAACTTCTGACACTGCAGCTCCTAAACATGGAATAGCTCCAGGATACCACGGTGATGTCTGGGGGCAGAGTCCTAAGGGAAAGCAGGAGGGAGGCAAAGCTCTCTCTGAACACGAGGCTTCTTGTCAGCCCAAAATATTGGCATTGAATGATGGGGTCTTTAAGGTTGGAGAAGAATTTTAAGGCCATCCAGCACAGCTGTCAACCAGCACCACTACCATGGTCACCATGTCCCCAAGGGCCACATCCACCTGCTCTTCAAACACTTCCAGGGATGATGATGGCCCATTCCACAATTTTTTCCTGATATCCAGTTCTCCAAGGGGTCCGACTCTGTGAGTGCTTTGGGTTGCTCTGGAAAAATGCAAAGTAAAGAATGATCCCAAAGGATTTTTGATCTGCTTCACGTCATGCCAAAGGAATTAACCTTCATACCACAGAGCTCCATCTCATCAGTCCTTTCCCATGGCAGTGTCACCTCCTGCAGAATTCTTGCTCAGGATTCTTGAATATTTTTAAAACATTTCTACATAAACAAAAATGTAGCAAACCATAAAGCTGCAGGTGAATATGGAAACATTTATGGACATTTTCAGTGTGAAAAAAATCCAGTCCTTTGTGTTCCCTAACAAAACAATACCTGTTAACCTAGAAAATTCCCCTGGAGTAATGACTCTCAATGATCATCGTTAGCCATCTGTATTTCACTCATATGCACCAGGGATTTATTTGGTTTGCCAGGTGATTAAACAGCTCTTCTGAGATGTCAAAAGGCAGGAGAAATCTCCTTCTGCTTCAGCAGTTTTCTAAGTCCATGAAATCTGAATTTCACCCCTACATGGGACCTCTGCCACCCCCAGTGCAGCCCCCTCGCCTGCCCTGCTCCCCAGAGGGTGGAAGGGGGGACAGGAACTTTAGCTTGGAGATAACCAATAAATAATATAATAACTCAGCTGGGAGTGCAGAGCTGCTGAGAGCAAGAGAATTTGGGGACACAGGGCCAGTTAATGGGCTGAGCAGGGATAAGTTAATAGACCCCTGTCAGAAATGAACTGCACAGCTCCCCAGACACACCAGCATGGCTGAGATTCTCTGCTGTCTCTGTTTGAGGTTGGGAACACCCTTCACGCTCTGTGACCCAGTCAATTCACCCGAGCAGAAACTTCAGCTTTAAAAATAGTTCCTAATCTATGCATTTTGAACTGGGTTTAACAGTTAATGTGGCAGATCCTGAACGTCTTGTGATGGAAAGATGCAATGCCTATTAATTAGTATCACTATGACTATTTTTGCATTAAGTCTCCATGGTAATAATACTGTTCCAGAGGGTGCCAGGGGAAGATTGGGTTTGATTTTGATGTGAAGAGTTCAGAGCATTGCCATGGTATTCTCAGCTTCTAAGCAGGGTCACTGTGGAAGACAGGATGCAGATTTTGTCCCTTTTCATCAGTTCCTAAGAGGGTAATTTCGACAGAAGCAGCCACTCATAATTTAGGGAGTTCAAGCAGGGGAGTGTTTGCTACATGTAATTACACTTCCCGTACCAAGCTGAAACTTGATTTCTCCTGAGATTGCTTTCTAGTGTTCAGGCTTTCTTATTTGAACTTCCACCAAGCAGATCTCAGAATTTCCTTGCCTGAGACATTAAAGAACCTTCTCTTTAAGAGGAACATGCATCAATACACACACACCATGAGCGAGACAATCCTTGAATTCCTCTGGCTTAAAATATTCATACTGAGGAGGTTTCTGTATTCCTTGTTTTTCTTTTTCTCAGGCAAGTTTTTCCAGAACTCATTTAATTGTTAATTTTGTTGTGTTGTCAGTGTTTTCTAGTTCTCCCTTCAATGCTCTCATGTCTTGCCCAGAGAAGCTGTGGCTGCCCCTGGATCCCTGGAAATGTCCCAGGCCAGGTTGGACGGGGCTTGGAGCACCCTGGGCTGGTGGGAGGTGTCCCTGCCCATGGCAGGGGTGGAACCAGATGGGCTTTAAAGCCCCTTCCAACCAAAAATATTCTATGGCTTTCTGATTCTATTTCTTTTCTACTCCTTTATTGTTGTGGGTCACAGCAGAGAACCCCACCCTGCTGTCACCCCACTGGGGGGGTTTGCCCCTGTGAGGGTCATTCCTTGGCCCCAAAGCTGCTGCTGAAGCAGCCAAAGGCAGGAGGAACCGGGGCCAGGCTTTGGCAGCAGGACCCTTTTGCTCTCTGCCCCTCAGAGTAGCCAAGGACACATTAATCCTCCTCAGCCCCAGCGTGGCGTGAGGGTTCCCAGGCAGGCAGGGGGGAATCCTTAAATCCTTCCCTCCTAGAAACACTGGACATCTCAACCTGAGCCAGCTTTGTTGCTTCTTTGGGGAGGAATGTGCAATTCACTCTTTCTGGGAAGGATTTTTTCCTCATATCCAACCTGAATCTTCCCTGGCACAATCTGACACCATTTCCCCTTGTTCTATGACTTGTTTCCTGGGGCAAGAGGCAGTTCCCGAGAGAAGAGGCTGCAATGAAGCAGTTAATGCCCATTGAGATGGGTGGTGATTGTCCCTTGTGGAGCACAGCCAGCTCTGCCACCCAGTCAGAGCAGCTCAGCCACCCAGTCTGTGACTGGAAACCTCCTTCCTGGCATTCTCAGCTCTGAGCACACATTTCCTTCTCAAGGTCCCACACCAAATATTACAAAGCCTATGAATTATTGCTTGGTGGGTTCCTCAAAAACATCCTGTGTCAGGTGTTCACACTCTTGAGAGAAACTGTCACAGCTTCCCCTGCCTGCAAGGACCCTCATGTACTGGGGAGAGGAAAGAGAAGGCACAGTTTAAAAGTTAAGGGAATAAATTTAACATAGAATTCCAGGCTGCTTTGGGTTGGAAGGGACCTTGAAGCCCTTCTCATTCCAATCCCTGACATGGACACCTCCCACCAGCCCAGGGGGCTCCAAGCCCCGTCCAACCTGGCCTTGGACACTCCCAGGGATCCAGGGGCAGCCACAGCTTCTCTGGGCACCCTGTGCCAGGGCCTGCCCACCCTCCCAGCCACCAATCCCTTCCCAATCTCCCAGCCAGCCCTGCCCTCTGGCACTGGGAAGCCATTCCCTATGTCCTGTCCCTCCATGTCCTTGTCCCCAGTCCCTCTCCAGCTCTCCTGGAGCCCCTTCAGGCCCTGCAAGGGGCTCTGAGGTCTTCTCAGACACTTCTCTCCTCCAGGTGAACCCCCAGCTCTCCCAGCCTGTCCCAGAGCATCCCTGTGGCCTCCTCTGGACTTGCTCCATCAGCTCCCTGTCCTTTGTCTGCCCTGCCCAGTGGGCACTGCAGAAGCCCCCAGGACAGCCAAGGAGGATTTCCCCAGCCAGGTCCAAAGGGGCTGGGCAGGAGCAGTGATTTATTGCCCACCTCATTTCCCTTTCCACAGGCTCCAACAAAGGCTGCTGTCACTGGGTAGGGCATGGCACCTCACCCAGCTCTGGGCACGGAGGGCTACAGAGGATGGGACAGTGCCTGGACACATCCTCGGGGAAGAATCCCAAAAAACTCTCTCTTCAGAGCACTTGGCCATAAAATCTTTGCTCTGTGAACTGCTGGGGGTTTATGAGGATTTCCAAGCCCATTTCCCACAGCACTGCTAAGAAGTTAATCTGGGATTGGAGGGAGAATGTTATAAAAGGTTTGTCCTTTATCAAAAGGAGGAAGGACACGGCTGGCAAAGAGACATGAGCTGCTCAGAGGTCTCTGCTGTCCAGGCAGGGACTCTTGTGACCAGCCCAGTCCCCCAGGAATCCCTTCCCTGGACCCAGAACCACCAGAACTGTGGGTTTGTGATGGGACAGTGGGAGGGGGCGTTGGAAGAACCACAACAGGAATCAGAGAGGAGGGGGATCCACCTAAACCAGCTCCAAATGTAAAGGCAGAGTCAGACTCAGTCCTGGCTAAACACAACTAAGACGTCATTTCTTATTTTTCCACTTTGTGAAAGCAAAACAGTTTTAGTCAAAATAATCATATTTTTCAGCTTTGGCTGCCGTATTTGTTTCATGATTTATCCCTTAGTCAATATTTCATCTTTACCTTGCAAAAACTGGGTTCAGCTGCACTCAAAGGAAAAATGTTGTTTTCTCCTACAAGCCTTTTTGTTTGGTCATTTTTATGGGGTTTTTTAACCTTTGAAGATGTCTTTTGCTACTTTTCAAAATGAGGTGATGTGGAAATACATTAAAGGAATAGAAGGAATTTAGATCTAAAAATCTGAAGGTTTTTGGCTGAGACTATTCACCAAACTGAATCTAATTTTTTAAAGATTGCAATCAACAGCAAACTGAAATTTTGGGTGTAATTAAGCCATTCTACCTTTCCTGGATGATTATTACCTGCTCTGCATCACAGACTGAGTGTATTGTCATATTGTCTTTTGAAACGTGGAGATTGTGATGGCCAAAGAGAATGATGGCAAGAACAGATGAAAAGAGAAGCTCATTTATTCTTGTTTTTATAAGCAGAGCTGTTTTTTTGATCCAGAACCTTTTTAGCTCTTTTGCAAACAATACAAATAGAAAAGGTGCCTTTTTTTCTTTCTTTTTTCATTTTGAATTCCTGTGACAGTAAACCAGCAAACAGACTCTTAAAATAATGACTCCCAGTTTGAAACCTGGACTAATGAGCTACAGACTGCTTTAACGACATTGTTCTGAAGGTTTAAAACACAGAATTAAAATCAGATCATTATCACAACATTATCTGCAGTGGTCTCAGTTTCCAAACCCCCATTAAAATGGCTACAAAGTGGAGTAAACTTTGGCTGCCCCGAGCTCCTTCCAGAGCCCCCCGAGGTGTGTGCTGAGGCAGAGGATTCCCAGGGCATTTTCCTGGGGGATACAGGACCCCAAAATGAGCCAGACCTTCTACAGCCTCCCAAAATGAGCCAGACCTTCTACAGCCTCCCAAAATGAACCAGACCTTCTACAGCCTCCCAAAATGAGCCACACCATCTACAGCCTCCCAGCTGCTGAGGAGCCTCATCAGGGGGGTCTGGAAGGATGTGATTTGCAGAGCTCTGGGGTGATCGTGGTGTCCATTGTAGCAAATCTGATGGTTATTTTGCCTACAACCTCACACAGTCTTGGGCAAATAATTGAAGCAAATAGTCTATTATTCCTTGATTAATTTGGTCTGATTCTCTTTCTTCTCATAGTGAAGAGTCCTTGTGCTTATTACTGTTTCTTTGGATAAATTTTTTATTCAGACTTAGCCCTCATTTAGATTTATTTGAAGAATATTTTATTTCAAACTCTTGCAGGGGCCACAGCTTGAGCCAGAAGGCACAGGGCAGTGATGGTTTTATTTACCGACCTCATGGTGTCTCTCTGGAATCTGCAAATTTCCCTGGGTTAATTGTAGCTCACTTCTGGAAGAGTCCAAGCCTCTGAAATATCCTGCAAGGCAGGCACCCTCTGGCAGGTGCCTCTCCCTCTGTTTCCTGGTGAGTGCTGAGCAAAGCACTTTGGATCTGTAAATTCCACAACAATAGAAGAGAAACGTGGCATTTTTCAATGTACACAATGGTAACCTGAGACAGACCAGCCCTGAGATCTGAACACTTCAGTGAAAAAATCACAGGAGATATAAAATAACCAAGCTCACATATTGATTAATCTCCAAGACAGAAACAGTTTCAAGTAACTTATTCTCTATACCCTGACATAATACAAGAATTATTTAATTAGGAACAAAATTATTTACGGAATGGGCATTTATGGTGAATCTAAATCAATAGGATTAGTTAGTGTTCAAAAAGATAAATCTAGGTGGAGCTTAATTAAGTGCAGGTTCTGTCAGCAGTTCTGGAATTACACGTGGGGGCAGGAACATCCCTTTGGCAGCAGCTCCCGGTGCCAGTTTTGGGATAACTCCCCTCTGAAATGGATTTCTTCATGCAGGTTCTGTGCTCTCCTTTAGAACATCCTTCACTTCCCTGTGCTTGGTGGGGGCAGGACTGTCCCCTTGTCACCCTGGGCGTGTCAATGAGGACAATCCCTTGGGCAGGAGCAGCTGGAGCAGGGCCAGCAGCTCTGCCTGGGTCTGCCCGAGCTGTGCCCCACCAGGACAGGCATTGCCAGGACTCAGGGACACTGGGAGGGTGGGCACGCCTGGCACGGGGTGCCACAGGAGCTGGGGCTCCCCGAGCTGTGCCCCACCAGGACAGGCATTGCCAGGACTCAGGGACACTGGGAGGGTGGGCACGCCTGGCACGGGGTGCCACAGGAGCTGGGGCTCCCTGAGCTGTGCCCCACCAGGACAGGCATTGCCAGGACTCAGGGACACTGGGAGGGTGGGCACGCCTGGCACGGGGTGCCCAGAGAAGCTGTGCCTGCCCCTGGATCCCTCTGTCCCACTTGGGCTCAGGTAGAAGTGTGTTTTCTTTTCATAAACGTGAGCTCCTTGCTGAGGGAACTTTGCTACAGAACTTAAAAATAGCTAAAAAAAGAGAGTTTTGGACTTTTGGAAAACAATACTGTGGATTTTAGGCAAATCTTTAATTTCAAAGGGAATTTCTGCCTGGATGACAAGTCTGTGGCTGTTCTTTCTTTTAAATCAATAGAAATGGAAATATGGATTCACTTAGAGTTGGATCAGTGAGAGGTTACAGAAGTTATCCTCACTACTTTAAAAACTGAGTGTTTTTCAGAACAGGAATAATTTTCTTTTTTCTCCAGAGGCTGTAGGAAGGACGGAGAAGAACATGTTTTCTATTTTATTGCAATATTTTTCAGTGAAGGAAAGCCCAGCACATTCCCAGACTGTTTGATAACATCCCTTTTCATGACACTGCCAGAAAAGGAAGTGGGAGCAGAATCAAACTTTATTTCTTCCCCTCATTCCCCGTCCATATCATCACAGAGATTTATCTGAACACACCTCCTCCTTCATGCCAAGCTCTTGAACATGGATTGAAGCCACTGACTTGTTTTAATTAACACTAATGCTCAATTAAATCAAGTAAACATTAAGATTCATGAATTACAACCTTCAATTATCCAATTATTTTAAGGCAGCTTGTTAGGATGCAGACACATGAAAGCCTAAGGCAGGGAGATTCCACCCTGCAGGCAAAGGAGCCGTTCCAGAGGTTCCTTCATCTCCAGTCTGGCAGCAAACAGGACTCACAGCAGGCACAGGAACACCCCGAGCCTGGGGAGCCTCCTGCCCTGCAGGGCTGTGCAAGACAAAGTGCTACACACTCCCTGCTTGTTGATTTAATTTGCTTGCAATTTAGGTGTCATGACAAAAGATGACAGATTTGTCCTGTCAATCAGATTAAGGAGAGAATAGCAGAACTAATTTGGCTTATCAGCTGAAGAATAAATCTTGTCAGGAGGTTGTTGTGGTGTTTTCTGACTCCTAACAGCTTCCTCCTGCAGGAGCATCTTGACCAGGGCATGAGGGGGGCTCTGGGCTGGTGTCAGACCCTCTGCCTGCCTTGTCAGGAGCAAAGTCATTCCAGAGCATCTTCCCTTGGTGTGTTGGGAGAACAGGCAGAGGAGGGGCTGCCCCTGGCACTGAGTAAATACCTGCTGCCTTCCAGGCCTTCATTCCTGAGCACAGCAATTCTTCTTGGCTGGGGACTCCTCAAAACAGGGGTCACAGGATCATGGAATCTTCTGAGTTGGAAGGACCCCCAGGGATCATCCACTCCAACCCCTGGCCCTGCACAGACACCCCAACAATCCCCCCCTGTGCCCCAGAGGATCATCCAACCCCTCCTGGCACTCTGGCAGCCTTGGGGCCGTGCCCACTGCCCTGGGGAGCCTGGGCAGTGCCCACCACCCTCTGGGGGAAGGACCTTTCCTGAGATCCCACCTGAGCCTGCCATGGCACAGCTCCAGCCCTTCCCTGGGTGCTGTCCCTGCTCACAGGGAGTGGAGGTGCTGCTGCCCCTGTGCTGCCCCTCAGGAGGAAAACTGTCCCTAATCCATTGTGTGTTCATTTATTCAGCATCTGAGAAATCATTTTGACCACTTATGATGGATAGAAAAACAAGGACTGTGCAGGGGCCGGTGTTGGCTCTCAGGAACCCACTCCTATGGGATGAGAGCCCCATCTCCAGCAGCTCTGTGACTGCAGACAGAAAGGTCTTCTCATGAGCACCCATGTGCATCCTGAAAAATCAGGATTAATTTCTTAATTCTCCACACAATTTCTTAATTTCAATACAAAACTGGTGTAGCTGGGACAAGCTGTCAGCCCAGCTGTTCCACCCTGAACCTTCCCACCCTGCTAAGCAGCATTTCCAGTCCAGCACAGCGTGGCACGAACAGCTGATGTCAGGGAGGGGTTGAAGAAGCTGAAATGCTTCCCCCCATTGCTGGCCCTTCTCCCTGGTAACTCCTTTTCATCTCCTGGAAATCCTGGTTGCTCAGCTGCTCCCAGAGCTCACCGGCTGCAGTGCCAGAACTTCTCTGTGCTGGCTTGGGAGGAAAAATTCCTGACTGGAAGCAGCTCCAGAAAAGAAAGGCAGAAAAGGGAGCAGCTGAAACCAACAGATTTTCATTGCCATTCCATTTCTGATTTTTAGGGTGAATTGTTTTTCTTTCTTTTCCATTTCCTTTTCCAGCCCCAGCTTTTCTTTCTTTCCATCCAGAAGTGCAGCTAGATCTGTTTTACTGATCCTCAGGACCATATACTGATACTGGATTTATTCATGAGCCTAAATGATTAAATCAACCCCTGGGAGATGTCCTTTGCTGTACTGAGGAGATGAGGTGCCTGGAGTTAATATAAAGGGTTTAAATTAAAGGATATAAGTATAAACAGTATGAAATTATACCTTTTAAGTAAATTAAAACCCTTCAGTGTGGGTGCCTCTCAGACCTGGATGCAGAGCTGCACTTCCAGTAACAATGAGAATTCTGCAAATAATTGCAATTTTCTTTTGGAAGATGAACCAAAAGTCACTTGTAGCAAAAATTAAAAAAAAAAAGAAAAGGAAGTATTTAACAAGAAACAGGACACGAATACAGTCATAATATCACATCTTTCATTGATAGAAGTGAAAGCACTTAAAACTGCAAAACGTTTTATTCTCTTTCCGCAGGCAGTGGAGATGTTTAATCAGAGAATCCCAGACTGGTCTGGGTTGGAGGGACCTCCAAGCCCATCCCATTCCAGGCCGTGCCATGGGCAGGGACATGTCCCAGCTCGGCAGGGTGTCCCATTCCCCCCTGAGCACAGGGAGCAGCACAGCAGGGGCAGGTCCTGTCCCACCCCGGGGCTCTGGAGCACACCTGATAGCACAGCACAGCAGGGACAGCTCCTGTCCCACCCCGGGGCTCTGGAGCACACCTGATATCACAGCACAGCAGGGGCAGGTCCTGTCCCACCCCGGGGCTCTGGAGCACACCTGATATCACAGCACAGCAGGGGCAGCTCCTGTCCCACCCCGGGGTTCTGGAGCACACCTGATATCACAGCACCAAAGCAAATCCATCACCCAAATGAATCGGCCAATTCTCAGCCTGCTCATTGTCAGGGCAGGATTGATGTTGGTTTCCCCCCACCCCAAAGAGGTATCAATCATCCAGCTTTATTGCAGGATCTGGCCCGTGGGATTGCTCAGGCTCCATTTATCCTGTGCCTTTGCCCTGTCTGAAGGACGGGAGGCACCTGCAGAGGGGATGCAGCTCAGCCCTGAGCAGGTGAGATGCCCCCTTTGTTTCATCAAAAGCAGCATCCTCCAGAAATGACAGGTTGGTATGAAGGTGTGGTACTGCCAGCACAGTTTTCAGAGAAGGACTGAAATAGGTGAAAAATAACCCTTGTTCTGTAAATCTCAGGGCTCTCCTGCCACTGGCAGCCACCCCTTGGAGCCAGGATCACCTCCTGGGCACTGCTGCTCTCATGCCAGAGCCAGGATCCTTCCCACGGCTGAATTCTTTACACCTAGGCTGCACAATTCCTTTTCCCATGGAATCCATGTGGCTGCACAGCATTTCTCATAATCATAGATTCATTAAGGTTGGAAAGGACCTCGAAGATGCTGAGTCCCACCATCGATGCCCAGTGTCACCACCTCAGCAGGTGAGGGCCAGCACAGTCCCCCGTGTCAGCACAGAAATGTGTTGTGTTTGGGGTAATTTCTAAGTGGGTGACAGGTTTCTGGCAGATAAAACCAGCCAGGTACTCTTATCTGGTCTTACATAAATCTGATAAGGCTGATCATGAGGAACCCCCATCAGCAGTGCCTTTCCTGTCACCACATGGCAAAGCTGTCCCTGCCAGCCTTCCTTCCCAGGATTTAAAGATCCATCTCCTTTTGCTGTTCCAAGCCTGCTGCCGGATCTACTGTAAATTATTCCTATGTTAAAAGTTCATTCCTGTTATACTGGCAGTTCTTGTCATGCTCAGCTCCCATTTCCTTTCCCAGGAGAAGGAAGGGCTGTGGTTGGGACAAACACAGCACTGCTGATGAACGATTCCATTCTGCTGAGAAATGGATCATGAAAACAACACTTCCAATCAGGTTTATGACTCTCTGGCTCTTTGTTTCTCCTTTGGGTCAAAGAAAGCTTTGGAATCCTCAGATCTTGCAGAAATAAATGGCATTCTCAGGATATTTCAGAAAACCCATAGCTGCTGTTTAAGTTGACGGTTTTTATGACCTCACACCAGTGACACTGTTACCAAATTCCAAATCAGTTTTATTAAATACAAGTAACCTGGTTTTTTTTTTTGGCTTGGGCTTCAGGAAAATGAGCTCCACTGTGGTGACAGAGGAGACGAGGTCCCCATGTGAGGTCCCCATGTGAGCCTGGGTCAGCACAGAACTCCAGAAGGCTCCAGCATGGGTTCCCTGGATTGTGGGGAGCTCAAGGAGGAATAGTCCTCTGTCTTCTCTTGGTGTTATTTAGAGCAGTACAAGAGAACCCTTCAGGTTGGAAAAGCCCCCTGAGCCCATGGAGTCCAACCATCCCCCAGCACTGCCCCATGTCCCCAAGTGCCACATCCACAGGGCTGTTTCCTTGGCATGTTCTGACATCCTTTATTTACTTCTGATTGTGCTCATCCTCTGAAACCTCCTAAAATCTCAAGTTTATCTCTTGCAGACTGGAATGTAACTAGGTTAAACTTTTTTCAGTAATTTAATTCAATATATAGATTAAGAAGAATATATAGTAGTTTTTGTCATGTGAAAGTCCAGAATATTAGCAAGTTCTCCAAGTAAGTGAAAAAGCCAGAATGGTCACTAGATATTTAAATAAAAAAGGCATATTCAAGTTTATTCTGGAATAAAAGATTAACATCAAACTGATTAATTTCAGTATTATCTAAATCTTGAAAACAGCCTGGAAATAAATACCCATTCATAATTCTCATTGTGTAAAGAAAATGTATTTAGCTGGCAGCAATTAAAAATATCAGCTCAATATCTGGAGAACGTGGACAAGGCTGAACTAATTTGTTTTATAAACTTATCAAGCACGTTGGATGTCAGTGTGCAGTGTGAGTTCTCTGTCTAAAATTTAGATAAAGCTCCTTAGCAGTTGGGTAACAGTGGGAATAGGCTGGAGTTACAGAGCAAATGGGTTTCTAATGGCAATCAAGCAATCTTAAATAAACAGCTTATGATAAAATTAAGAAAATTCTATTAGCGTCTATTTCCATTAGTTGTTTCATTTGCAGGAATTGGCTTCTATGAATAAATGAATTTTTCCTGCTGTGTGGAGCAAGGATATCCTAAACAAAGCAAGGCAGCTGGAACTCTGTGCAGGGAGCTGAAGGTGGGGAGTGCCATGGGCCCTTCAGGAGCCCTCCCTGGTGTCACTGGTGCCCTCCTGGGGACCACGGGGAGATGCTGCTCCATCTGCTCCTCTCACCAAGCCAGGCCATGGCCACACACTGTGGCAGGAGCTGGGGCTGCTCGCAGTCCCTCTGGGAGCAGGAAAGGACAAGGGCATGGCTGAAGGTCCCTTCCCACCACCACCTCAGCTTGTGAGGGTTGGACCTGCTGCATCTGCAATGCCGTGTCCAGCTCTGGACTCCTCAGGATGGGAGGGACGTGGAGCTCCTGGAGCGAGTCCAGCAGAGGCTGCAGAGATACTGAAGGGACTGGAGCATCTCTGGGAGCAGCAAAGGCTGAGGGAGCTGGGGCTGTTCGGGCTCCAGAGGGGACACTGAGAGGGGACCTGCCATGCCCATCAGTGGCTGCAGGGAGGGGGCAGAGCAGGGACCAGGCTCTGCTCGGGGGGCCCAGCAATGGCACCAGAGGGACGGGCAGGAACTGATGGCCAGGAAGGTGCCCCTGGGCAGGAGGAAGAACTTCTTGGCTGGGCAGTGCCCCAGCCCTGAGCAGATTGTGCAGAGAGGGGCTGGAGTCTCCTCCCTGGGGATATTCCAGCCCCTCTGGACACAGCCCTGTGCCCTGTGCTCTGGGATGGCCCTGCTGGAGCTGGGAGGGGGGTCCAGGTGAGCCACTGTGGTCTTTTCCAACCTGATCCATTCCAGGAGTCTGGCATTCTGTGCTCTCAGAGGCCTTTCCAGCCTTGGTGATTCTATAACCCAGGTGCCAGAAGGCACAGGTTGGTGTCACATCTGTGCTGTCCCCAGGATATGGGGGCCACAGAGCCTTTCCTCTCCAAATTCTGCTCAGCCTTCCCCTGGCAGCCAAGCCCAGCCAAAGGGGCTCTGTGTGGACTGGGCACTGATTTACAGCTGCTCCTGGAACAAGGGTGTGTGGGGAAACATTCATAAGAGCAACAACAAAAATCATCTGTGGAAACTCAATTGCAACCATAAGAGAGGATTTATTTGTCCTGAGAATCAATAATGCCTGATTTTTCTGTTTCTTCAAGCATCAAGAGCTGCAGTGTCTGTGCAGTGTTATTATTCATGGAAAAAGATTTCCAGAGAAAATGAGAACTTTGCATGGGTAGTTTAGGTTAGATATAGAAATGATTAGTTTTGTTTAATTTAATAGAGAGATCTAATTTCACTGCTACCTAATATTTAATATTTTTCTCTCTGTCTTGGTTCTTTCTTATGCCTTTCATGGTACTGAAAGAGAAATAAAGGAAGAAAAAGAGGCAAAGGAATGCAAAGTAAAACAAAAATGAGGCTGTTCAATCAGGCAAGGAAAAAAGCTATCTAAAATCCCCTGAATAAGGTCAAAGAAAATGAATCATATCTTTTTCATTCAAGAAATGAATTTTACTTGAGGCATTAAAATTTAGAGCTGTCTGAAATGGTTGGAGACATACTTACTGTTTGCCGTGCTCGAACTGTCCCATTTTTGCACAGCCTGGTTGCAATTCCAGAGCACAGGGATTATTAACAGAGGTTTGCTTTGTAAGACAGCCTGTTCTTTAATTCCCTCCTGGAGCAGAGAGGCTCGAGGCTGGCTGATGCCTACAGATAACAACAGGCTCTTTCTGGAAAGGGCTTGTGCCAGCAGCCAGAAAGTTCTGGAAGGGATTCGAGACCCAGCTGGGCAAAGTTTGGTCTCAGACCCAACTGGGCAAGTTCCACCTCGAGTAACCTGTGTAAGTCCAGGGTAGATCCTGCTTTAGGATCCGAGACTGTGACAGCCTGACACTGTTTCCAGCCTGAGAGACTTTGAGTGGATGGTTCTACATGTACATAAAAGGGCTTTAAAAGTGCTGTATTTTTGTTACACGTGTGATTTTCTTCACCAGGAAGGAACTCCAAACTCTTTGGGTTATTTACAGCCCATCAGTAAAACAAAGGTGTAATAAATCCTTCCTGCACTTCTCAGGAGTCTCTCAAACAGGAACTTCAATGTCCCCCTGTCCCTGAGAGCAATGTCCAACCCCTCCAGGAGCTCTGGCAGCCTTGGGGCCGTGTCCACTGCCCTGGGGAGCCTGGGCAGTGCCCACCACCCTCTGGGGGAAGAATCTTTCCCTAATAATTTGGAATAACTGATGTGACCATTCCACAGTGGGCATGGAGCTATTCCCCATGTCTGGGTTAGGGATGTCCCAGCCCAATTCCAAGCTGGGGCAGATCCATTGCTCCAGGGAACACAGTTCTGCTTTTTATCACTTTGACCCCAAGGAAATGACACCTTATTGGATTTGTGCCCATCAGCTCCCACCCCTGGGCTTTGAGGACCCTTCTCTGCAGGGCTGCCAGCCGTGCTCTCTGCATGTTCCCATGTCAGTCTGTTCTCATTATGGCACATGTGGGTTCAGAAATGACTCCTGCAGTGTCAGGTTATAGCCTGAGATTTGCCCTGTCTGGGGTTTCTCTGCAGTTTCAGATCTTTGGAAGAGCTTCTTGTTTTGCATTTGAAAAACAAGGGATTATTTCAGTTTTCCCTCCTGGATGCCACAATCCCTGAATGCTCTGGTAGCTCCATGTGAAAGGTGTATGGCTGAGCTTTTTTCCATAAGACTCTCCAGGAGGATCATTCACAGAGCTCTGCTGCTTCCTTCCTTCATCACCTGTCTCCCAGAGCATCTCCAGATCTCAAGTCTGAGTCAGGGGCTACATCCCACGGTCAATTCAGTGCTGAAGGGAACAGCTTTGAGTGCTGACCCTGAAAATCAGAACTGTTCTCCCAATTCAGCGCTGCTGAAGTGAAACAAGGTGTTGTGCATCACACCAGCCTTCATCTTCCTTCTGACAGGCTGCAATGCCTGAGAGCTGCTCCAAAGCATCAGACATTGGAATTTCACAGGGATGTTATCTCAGCACTTACCACAGAATCACAGAATCACAGACTGGTTTGGATTGGAAGGGACCTCACAGCCCACCCAGTGCCACCCCTGCCACGGGCAGGGACACCTCCCACCAGCCCAGGGTGCTCCAAGCCCCGTCCAACCTGGCCTTGGACACTCCCAGGGATCCAGGGGCAGCCACAGCTTCTCTGGGCACCCTGTGCCAGGGCCTGCCCACCCTCCCAGCCACCAATTCCTTCCCAATCTCCCAGCCAGCCCTGCCCTCTGGCACTGGGAAGCCATTCCCTGTGTCCTGTCCCTCCAGGCCTTGTCCCCAGTCCCTCTCCAGCCCTCTTGTCTCCTCATGACAATATTTGGTGCCTGAGCAGGGGGATTAAGCCTGGGAAAAAAAAATCCCTTTGAAATTAACCCATTTCTGGGGTTTTGTTTTGCTAGTTTGATTTGTGTTGGTTAGTTTTGTTTATTTTCCTGTTTGTGGATTTCTAGCCCTTGGATCATCTTAACAGGTGCACATTTTGTGCTGGGGAGCCCAGCCCTGGACACTCCAGGTGGGGTGTCACAAGGGAGAGCTCAGGTGGAGCTGCAGATTCCCAGCTCAGCAGCTTCCCTGCCACCTCAGTGGGTGGATGGGGAATGTCCTTCAATGTGACAGCTCTCTCTGCTGCCCCACATTCCAGCCAGACTGATCCTGTGGGGATGCTCCAGTTGCACACCCCGGGCTCTCCCTGGCTGTAGCCAAGCCCACGGATTCTCAGGGAACACCAACGCTCAGCATCTCCCTGCAACCTTTTCAGTCCTGTCAGAACTGCCTGTGTGGGTGGATTTCCCACTGCAGGAGCCCGAGGTTCTGTTCCTTTGGGATGCAATCCTTTGGAATAACCCAGCTCTGGGCAGCACCACAGCAGCAAAGGAGGCTTTTTGGAACCTTGTGCTGGGTTTTCTTGGCAAACAAACAAACACAAGTAGGGCAGTGAGAGGCGGGAAGGGAAGGGAAGGGAAGGGAAGGAA
>WBMV01004469.1:291585-380733 GCA_013396655.1 Campylorhamphus procurvoides
GGGAAGGGAAGGGAGAGGGGAGGACATTGAGATGGGAAAAGGGAGTCTGTCTTGGGAAACTGCAGAGCTGGGACTCAGCTGTGCAGCCCGTGGGGACTGGTTCCAGCCCTCAGCGTTCCCACCAGCCTCCCCCTGCTCCCCCTGCCCGGGGAGGGGGTGCTGTCTGTGCCACAGCAGGAAGGTGAGCCAGGAGGAAGGATCCTGCTCTGCAGGTGCTGCAGAAAGACGAGGATGTGCTTGGCTGCCCCTGCAGAAGCCCCTGGGCAGGGCTGGTGTCCGTGTCTGCAGGGNTTCCAGCCCTCAGCATTCCCACCAGCCTCCCCCTGCTCGAGGAGGGGGTGCTGTCTGTGCTGCAGCAGGAAGGTGAGCCAGGAGGAAGGATCCTGTTCTGCAGGTACTGCAGAAACACGAGGATGTG
This sequence comes from Campylorhamphus procurvoides, assembly GCA_013396655.1. NCBI lineage: Eukaryota > Metazoa > Chordata > Aves > Passeriformes > Dendrocolaptidae > Campylorhamphus > Campylorhamphus procurvoides. The sequence goes on from WBMV01004469.1 coordinate 292,004, forward strand.
CTTGGCTGCCCCTGCAGAAGCCCCTGGGCAGGGCTGGTGTCCGTGTCTGCAGGGACAAGGCTCTTTGTTACCTTCATGATTTGTAGGTCCCTGTCAAGTAGAGGAAATGTGTTGGAAAGCTGAGATTCTGAGGAGGTGTGTGAGCTGGAGTGACACAAGAAAGAGCTGTAAGAGAAGGAAGAAGTCCTTGCAGGTTACAGGGTATGGGTTCATCCATTTAAGTCTCTACAGCACTCCTGCTCCTGCTGTTCTGCCTCATAAACCATTCTAAAGGCTGATCTAACAGCCCCTTTTTCTTCAGCTCTCACAAACAAATACCAAGTCAAAGGATGACTGATTTTTCTAAACCTTCTACCTCACCCTACCTGAGCATAATTCACTATATCTTAGTCAAAACTGCTTCTTAGTCTTTACTTTGGGATTTATTTTTCACACTGTGGTTGCTTTTGCTCTTTTTAGTGAGAAGAGATGGAAACTTCATTGTGTGCAGATGTAGTTCCCTGTAATTCACCATTTCCAATGGAAAACCACCCTGCAACTGGAAATATTCTAAGAAAAAACCTCTCCCAAGGAAAACATACATTAACAACAGAGAAAACCCTATAGAGGCATCTTTCAAGAAGCAGTCAAAATCACAGAGTCAGCCTGGTTGGAAAAGACTCTTGAGTTGGAATGGACCTTAAAGCCACCCAGTGCCCCCCCTGCCATGGGCAGGGACACCTCCCACCAGCCCAGGGGGCTCCAAGCCCCGTCCAACCTGGCCTTGGACACTCCCAGGGATCCAGGGGCAGCCCCAGCTTCTCTGGGCACCCTGTGCCAGGGCCTGCCCACCCTCCCAGCCACCAATTCCTTCCCCATATCCCATCTATCCCTGACCTCTGGCAGATGGAAATCATTCCCTTTATCCTGGCCCTTCAGGCCCTTGTCCAAAGCCCCTCTCCAGCTATTTTGGAAGGCCCATTTAAATGCTTTCAAAGATGTGAAAGGATTAATCCAGGTGCCCCCTCTTTCCCTTTCTGCCTTCCCGTGGGAAGTGGAGAGGTGGGAGCTGGGATCAGGCAGTGCTGTGTCCTCCAGCTCTCCTCACCCATCCCATCAGCCACATCCCTGCCAAGGCTGATTCCCCTCCTGGGCTGAGGATGGACACTCCATGACACCAGGAGTTCACTTTGTCCTTCTTGATCCTTTCAGTGGCCCCAACCAGAGGCTTCTTCATTCTTTAACAGAGTGGCATAAACGGCTCTGGAATTCCCTGCTGAGTCCTGAGCCCTCTCTTAACAAGGTGCTTTTCTGTGACAGTTTCCCAGCTTTTCCAGGTAATTCTCTCACTGGGGTTTTGCCATAAGAAGCCCACTCAGAAATGACACATTCCCAAATTTAACTCTGAAGCTTCTCCTAAGGACTTCTGCTGTATGCCAGGAGCAGGACAACCTTTTAACCATTTCATAGGAATTCGAATTGGAAATTTGTCCTTTCTGTAAATTTGAGGAAGATGGTTATTCTGGCAGATTCCATCTGAATCTCAGCATATATCTGATGTGAATTTTTTTTAGTAATATTTAAAACCAAACTCATCCACATGAACCAGACCAAAGTCCCTTGATGCCACTGAGAATTGCCAACGTCATTCTCATGATTTATATCTGGTTTTTACTTCCAGGCCATACTTATATTGGTAATTTTCTTTGGAGATAAGTGATCTTGGGAGTGAAAAACAGAGGGAGAGGGGAAACAACACCATCCTTTAATTTGCTGCCTACTCCAGCTGTGCAGGGACACTGCACTGCCAGTCTGGGCACTGGGAATCCAGCTGTGCAGACACTACACTGCCTCATGGGCACTGGGAATCCAGCTGTGCAGACACTGCACTGCCAGTCTGGGCACTGGGAATCCAGCTGTGCAGAGACACTGCACTGCCAGTCTGGGCACTGGGAATCCAGCTGTGCAGGGACACTGCACTGCCAGGCTGGGCACTGGGAATCCAGCTGTGCAGGGACACTGCACTGCCAGTCTGGGCACTGGGAATCCAGCTGTGCAGAGACACTGCACTGCCAGTCTGGGCACTGGGAATCCAGCTGTGCAGACACTACACTGCCTCATGGGCACTGGGAATCCAGCTGTGCAGACACTGCACTGCCAGTCTGGGGGGAAGGAAGGAGCAGGAGCTCCGTGGTTCAGGTGAGCTGGGGTTCTCCACCCTCCCCAGCCAGCCCTGCCGGCTCTGCAGGGGCACAGGAGTGTGGAGAGGGAGAAAGCCAAGGCAGGGCAGGGACACCCCCATGAGAATACAGGGCAGGGCTTGGTTTCCCACTGGTTACTTGAGCAGAAAAGACAAGCTCTGCCTGGTGCTGCTCTCCTGCAATCCAAAAGGGAATCCATGGAACTCTGGGAACCTGTGCCAGGGCCTCACCACTCTCACAGGGAAGAATTTCTTCCTAATACCCAACCTAAATCCATCCTCCTTCATCAGTGTTGTCACCAGGACATTACAGACCCGTTTTCTGGGAGCACAGGCCAGTCCCAGGAAGGGATTACATTCCCTATGCCAGGTGTGCCCCCCAGCAGGGCCATGGCACAGCTGGCAGCCCTTTGGGGAGCTCCCAGCCTGTCCTGGGGTGAGTACTGTGCTGCAATGTCAGTGAGACCTGGCTGCAGGAAAATCATTGCAGCATTTCCAGCCCATGCCATCAGGAAAAGTGATGGATATTTCTGTGTGGCCTCCCCCTCGCTTCGCAGGCAGTTGCCTGTGACAGCAGACAGGTTGTGAATTAGCACCTTGGACGTGGGAGAAGTGTTGGAGCTTCACTTGGAAGCTCCAGGGCAAGAGACATAAATCAGGTAGTGAGGCCAAGGAGGAAACAGGCTCAGAGACACTGAGAAATGAGGGAGTGTGGGGGACACAGAGCAGGGTCCTGTGGGGTCCAGGGTGTGGGGAGGGCATGGGGACACAGTCTGGGGCCAGTCTCTCCTGGAGTGTTTGGATCTGTCCTGGCTGGGCACACACTGGAGCTGGGATGGGAGAACCTCATCCCATGGTTTGAGGGTCTGCAGACAAATCACAATTTATTCTTAAGTACTAGTGGAAAAAACTTGTGTTACTTCACCCAGCACTGCTGTATGAGAGCAATTTAACCATGCCACAGCTCCCCACCAGTCATGGGATTGCAAAGGTAAAACAATAATAATAATAATGAGCAAATAATTATAATTTTCACAGCTCTCAGACCTGAGGCATGAAATACATGGGGGGAGAAGTAGAGTAGGGGTGTGTTACATCTGTGTGTGTTGAGCACAGAACAGATCACAGAATCTGAAATTATTTGGGTGAGAAGGGACCTTAAAGCCACCCAGTGCCACCCCTGCCATGGGCAGGGACACCTCCCACCAGCCCAGGCTGCTCCAAGCCCCGTCCAACCTGGCCTTGGACACTCCCAGGAATCCAGGGGCAGCCACAGCTTCTCTGGGCACCCTGTGTCAGGGCCTGCCCACCCTCCCACCCACCAATTCCTTCCCAATACCCCATCTGTCCCTGCCCTCTGGCACTGGGAAGCCATTCCCTGTGTCCTGTCCCTCCATGCCTTGTCCCCAGTCCCTCTCCAGCTCTCCTGGAGCCCCTTTAGGCCCTGCAAGGGGCTCTCAGGTGTCCCTGGAGCCTTCTCTTCTCCAGCTGAGCCCCCCCAGCTCTCCAGCCTGGCTCCAGAGCAGAGGGGCTCCAGCCCTCGGAGAATCCTCACAGCCTCCTCTGGTCTGGCATAATCAGGTCCATGTCTTTTTGTGCTGAGGATCCCAGACCTGGACACAGCTCTCCAGATAGTTCTCTTGGTGTTTGGGAACAGAGAGAACTGAGAAGCTGCTCAGCCAAAGGATTTGAGCCCAGTTCTGACAGACTCGCTCTAAGCCCATCACTGCTGGGTCTGTCTGGGAACCTCTTTGTGCAATTCCAACTCCAGGTATATTCATTATTGCAGTTTCTCAGCCTTTGGGGTTGCTCCTCACAGTGTTCCCAGCCTTTTACTGCTCTCCTGGAATCAGCATCTGCAAAGTCTGTCAGATTAAAGAAAAGTGTCCTCATTAGGAATGAGATCCGTGCAGAACCAGCAAAGGAGCTGGCAGGGGAAGGGGCTTTGGTTCTCCGTGTGGGATGGCTCATTTCCAGTGTTCCTCCTCTGCAGTGCAGCCCTGGCAGGATCCACAGGGGGCTGCCAGGGACCTGCTGGGGGCTAAAGGTGGGGAAAAGTTCATCCACACAAGTTGTGGATGAAGCCACAGTGAAAATTCAGAGGCAAAGGCAGCTCCATTTCACCACCAGGAGCCTCCTGTGTCCCCTGTCCTGTACTGTGTCACCACCAGGAGCCTCCTGTGTCCCCTGTCCTGCCCTGTGCTCCCAGTGAGTCCCTCTCCTGGGATCCCTGGGCATGTGAGAGATGCTCTTGGGGAGGATGGGACCTGGGGGTCTGGGTTCTGTGGTGGGGAGCCAGCTCTGATGGGGTGGATCCTGCACCTCCTTCACAGGCAGCACCACTGGGGAGCCTCCTGGCTGGCCATGAACACAATTACCTGCAATTACCTGAACTTTCTTTTTAGAATATATAAGTATTAAAATGTTGTGTGGTCTTTCTTTTTTTTTCCCCTGAAAAATCCATCCGAGGACAAAATGCTTCCCAGTGGTGAAGACTGGTGGAAGGTGCCTGTTTGGGGCAGTGAGGAGATGTTGCTGTTTCAGGAGGAGGAAAAGCAAACCTCACCATAAGAAAACTTGATTTTGGAATTATTGTTTTTCCTCAGGAGCCCTGAAGGTTTGTCTGAGCTAGAGGTGTTTGTGGCTGCAGCTCAGTGGTTTTCAGTAGCTCTGGGCCCATAAAGCCAGGAGCTCTTTTTCCCCACTTGGAGCCTATTCCTGTTAGGCTAAAGTTATCTAAAATTCTTCTCTTCTGGTCATGGAATTCCACTGCAGGCAAGACTTGTGCAGCCAGGCAGAGGATCAATATCCTCTAATTCTCCAGTGCACCAGCCCATGGCCATGCTCTGAACAGCTGAAGAGCTCTGGTCCTGGGATCACACAGTGCTCCTGCCCCTCACACCGTGACCCAGCCCACCCACTGGTGCTCCTCAAGGCCAAGCACACTGTTGTTCATCAGAAATGAGGAAAGCCAGAGGAAGAAACTTTCAGAGAGTACATTGAGAGGTTACTTTGGCTTATGGGAATGTCAGGAGACATGCATGGACAGGAAAAGGGCTGGCACATGTGGAGCAGGGTGGTCACAGACTCCCAGAATCCCAGAATCCCTGAGGGTGGCAAAGCCCTGCCAGCCCCCAGAGCCCACCCTGTGCCCGATGCCCACCTTGTCCCCCAGCCCAGAGCTCTGAGTGCCGCGGCCAGTCCTACCTTGGGCACCTCCAGGCCTGGGCACTCCAACCCTCCCTGGGCAGCCCCTGCCAAGGCCTGACCACCCTTGCCAGGCACAAATTCCTCCTGCTGTCCCCCCTGACCCTCCCTCTGCTCCTGTCCCTGTTCCCTGGGAGCAGAGCCCGCCCCCCCCCAGCTCCCCCCTCCTGGCAGGGACTTGCAGAGCCACAAGGTCCCCCCTGAGCCTCCTTTTGTCCCCCTGAGCTCTGATGGAGTGACCAAAGGTCTGGTTTCCCTGTATCCCTTCCCCTGCACTGCTCCTGCCTCCTTAGCTCGGTGTCTCCTGGAGGAGGAATTCACCTCAGGAACTCGGCTGTGGATCACAACTCTGTGAGTCACTGCTGGTGGCTTTGTGTGTGATCCTCAGCTTGGGGGGATAACTCTGACACTGCTGCTCTGGAGAGACATTGATTCAAAGAGTTGGATTAATAATTCACAACACACTTCGCAGCTACATATCATTTCTCTCAACCATTTCATGGTGGAGTTTATTCCAGCATTTATGGCTCATTTTGTTTCTAAATGAAAACTGGACAGTTTTCCACTGCCTGTTCCACTCACAGACGACAGGATGTCAAGAAATTGGGGGGAAAAGGATGAATACTTGAAGAAAAATAGACTGGAGATTATTTCATGTAAGCCAGTTTTTGTTTTTTTTTTTAAAGTAGCTTGTTTTAAACTAGAAAATGGAAAAGTGAAATTGGGGCAAACCTGTGAAATGTGGCTGAGAGTGGAATTGTAGTGTCCTGTAAATGGGGGAACTCTCCTCATGCACTGCTGGGCTCCATCACACTCCACCACCTGGCACTGCTCTCCAGCCAAGGGCTTTTCCAGATAGAGAACCTGATGGAAAAGCTGTTGTGTTTCAATTTGTTGTATTTATGAGATGACCAATATTGATGGTCTCTGCATATTGTTTATTTTTTAATTTCTTAGGTACCAGCTGAGCATGTGACAAACCTATTAATGAGAAAAAACACTCTCCTGGTTTATTTAATGAGGCCGCTGCTTTACACTCATCCTTTTGAAAACGGCTCTTAAAATAGTAACAGCGTTCTTGGATTTTGATTCTGTTTCTTCTCTGCCCCTCCCAAAGGCAGGAATATTAAATATTCCATTAGTGTAACCAGCAAATATACATACGTTTTATACTTAATATATATGAAACTTTAATGTTTTAATAAAAGCATCCAGGAAAGTGTTGGGGTCTTTTTTGTCATTTATAAACCTTTTCAACACATCACAGTTTTTTGTTCAGTCCACACCTTTGTGTACTTTCCTTGCTCAGGTGTAATCCATGGTAATATTTTAGAAATTCCATGGGTGATAAAGTAAATTGTTCTTCTGAGCTCTGACAAGTCTCCTAAAGAGGCAGAGATTTGTAAAGCTCTTCCTGTGAGTGGCCACAACTGTTACTGAAATTTTATTTTTAGCAATGAAAACGCAGTGTTCCCCAGAGGCAAAGCGAGCTCCTTCTGGAGCTGAGCTCTCTCTCTTGGAACTCTCTTCCTGGGTGGAAATTCTCTGTTCCCCTTTGTCTTCACCCTTCCCATGGTAATGATGACACAACCCCCAGGCAAGGTGACTCTGGATGCTGGAAAAGGTGTGGGGGAGAAGATCTAGGGAGAAGTGCCAGTGCCTTGGCCTTTTTTTGGAGAGGTTACTTTGCTTTCCTCCCCTCTTTCCTGGAAAGACAGCAAAGCTGCAGAGCCACTGTTGGCTGCAGATGTCCTTCAGTGAGCAGGACCCTGCAAGGAGCATTTGGACAATGCTCTGAGACACTCTGGCGTGTGCTGTGCAGGGCCAGGAGTTGGACTGGGTGAGCCCTGTGGGTCCCCTCATCCAGCTCAGGACATTCTGTGATCCTCTGACCTCTGCTTTTGGAGGCACAGGCTGTGGGCAAACGATGCTGCTCCTGCAGGGCACGGGCAGTGTGTGGGGCACGTGTGGGTATGGCCAGCACACAGCCCCTCCTCTCACACCACTCTGCCAGCTGGCATGGCTGGGTGTGCCCAGGGCCAGGCTGGAGCCTGGCTGGGCAGGGCTGCACCTTCTGGGACTGCAGCTGAGCTTATTCAATTAACATAATTTAAATGTCAAACCCTTCTGTCAGTGGCAGCAAATGTCCATGTCCACAGGAGCAAAGGACCAGGGCTGGGAAGGGCTGCTGGGGACAAACTCCAGTGCCCTGGGATGGTACCAGTTGGCTCCTTTTTCTGGACTCCTTGAGCTCAGAAGCAGAGATGTTGGTGCACCCCCTGCTCCCCTTGGAGAAGAGTTCATGGATCTGCAGTTTAAACACAGAACCACAGAGCAGTTTGGGGGAGCTGCCCCACGGGCTGCAGGGGAACCTCTCACTCCTCTGTCCAGCTGCCACTGCTCTGTTTGCCTTTCCCTTTTCTAACTCTGTTATCCCCTGTCACTGGTGGGCTCAGCCCTGGCCACTGGCAGGTCCCTCTCAGAGCCTCTCAGGCATTGGCTCTATTGGACATGAGGGAAGATCCTGGGAGCTTCTCTCTGAAGCCACTTCTGTCCCCCTCCCCATTACCAAATCCTTGTGGTGCAAACGCAAACAGTGAGACAGATCTTCAGGGTTTGCTCCTGCATGCCAGGAATAGTTGAAATGCCCCCTGAGGCCATCAGGGTTCAGCCTTCTCACAATCAGGTTAAAAATGGATTAGCTGATGCTCTTGGTGATGTAAATTGTGAGGAGAACACCCTTGTTGCCAGTCACAGCTGGCTGGGTTCAGTATTCCAGCAGCTGAAATGAAGTGCTCTCTGTTCTACTGACCCCAAGGTGACCAATTCAATATTTAAATGCCAATACCCTGCAGAGTGTGGCCACAAGGGTTGGAAACTTCTTTGATGTTCAACCTTTCTGTTTATTTTCTGCAATAAAAAAAATAATCTGAAATAATCACTTTCCTGGATGGGCAGAAAAGACAGAGGTTCTTTGGGATTGGATTGTTCCCCTCCAAGCACTGATTGCTCTGGTCTTTGGGAACACAGGATGGGGGGCATCCTTCAAACTTCAAAGCTTCAAAGCATATTATACATCCCCATTTCTGTCCTTAGGGAGGAGATGTGCTTCCAGGGGAGTTATAAGATCAACTGATTAGCAATCTTACATATATTAATTGTTTTCAGTTGGTTTCAAGGCAGCAGCTCCTGAACATTTCCAGTTCAGCTGGATGTACAAGAGAAATGTCCTAACATTCAGGACCAGAAGAAGTGGCCTCAGGTTGCACCAGGGGAGGTTTAGGTCGGATATGAGGGTTAAAAAACCCATGCAAAGGGTTACAAAGCATTTGCACAGGCTGCCCAGGGCAGTGTAGAGTCCTCATCCCTGGAAGTGTCAGAAAACACAGGGACGTGGCACTTGGGGACATGGTTAGTGATGAACATGGTGGTGCTGCTGGTTGATGCTTGGACTTGGTTATTCTAGAGATCTTCTCCAACCTTGATGATTCCATGATCCTCTCAGTGGGCTGCAATGAGAAATGGCATGAACTCCCCGCTCAGGGAAGACCCATCTACCTGGAATTTGTGCTTTAAAAATCAGTGGATTTTAGATACAAAACAATTGACTGGCAACATTTTTATTCTCCCTTTCTCATATTCAACAGCAGCAACAGCAAAATGACTGTGTGTTATTTGCTCAGGTGTGAGAGAGACTTTACCTGTGATTCTGAAACAAAGCCCAGACAAACTACTAGAGGCATCACGAGGACATGGCAAGGATTTACAGAGTGACAAGGAAAACTATTCCTCTTAGGAACTGTGGGGATTGAAGAAATGTATGAATTTCATCTATTCAGAAGGAACATGAATCCTATAATCAGCTTTTTTGGATTTGTATCTAAATCCAAGAATCAATGATTTAAGACAGAAAATGCATCAGCTCAACCTGGTTTAGTCACCTGGAAGAGACACTGTCACTGTGTTAGGGGGTGTTATAGGAGGGACACATTGGAGTCCCAGATGGGAATTAGAAAAACTACCTTCCTACAGTGACTTCAGATCCTTGAGGAGAGTTTTGCTGCAGCGGGAGCAGCCCCAGGCATAGCTGGGGGCCTGTGTTGGGAGGAGATGCTGGTGGGGTAAGGTTTGCCTTTGTTTCAAAGGGAAGGGAAAGGCGACAGAAAAAGTGTAATAAACACTCTTTAGGAAATCAATTTTAAATGGCAAAACTGAAAAAGCTAATTAAGGAATAAACATTTCACATCTGAAATGAAATATTAAAATAAATGCCATTGTGAATGGAAATGTTGGTGTTTGATCTGTGACTCAGATCAATATTGCCCTACACAAAATCTGGATCGGTGCAGTTTCCCCAAGGATGAAGCTTTGCCCTCTCTCTGTTTCCATGTTTCCCTGCCTTCACCATCCCCACAGGGGGCAGGGGCCCTTCTGGGATTCTAGGATTTCTTTTGGTTTTTAATCAGGGTTGTGGTTGAGGAGTCAGAACTTGTCAGGGAATGCATTGGGATGGGTCTGGTCGTTGGGGAGAGGTTTGGGACTGACTTAGGCTCGGCTGCTCCTTAGCAGGGTCCAAGCCCACGATTTACAGCTCTGTCACCTGGGCAATTGGTTCCACACTGTCACATCTCCCCATCTGTGCCTGACCCCTTTCAAACTGGTTCTTCAGGGAGACAAACAGGCACAGGGTTAGTGCCCAAACATTTTCCACCTGACAAGAATTGTTGCTGTGGATTAAGGAGAAAAATCACTTCCTTTTGTTTTGCCAGGCAATTCAAATGCTTTAAGATTTAGTGTAACACAGGATCTGCTTAAGTGGTGATTGTTCTTTGTTTCAAACTCCATCAATTTGCAGCTGGAACACTATGGCTGTCACTGGAAATGCTTTGTAAATTTATTTACAGGCAGCGGGAAAGTGAAGAAGCACAAAGACAGAATTTTAAATACAAATTGCTTCAAGGTACAATTTCCTCCAATTGCTGTAATGTGCATTATGAATTTAATTTCAGTACATTTCTGCTATAAAATAACCTGATTTGGAAGTATAAATGCAAATTAAATTTAAATAACCTATAATTTTTTTATGTGATGTTTTATAAATATTTACTGTGAGGGTCTTATTGAACCAACAAGGCCTTAATCTGTGCAGAGAGTAATAAAGGCAGGTCATCCCCTGGTGGTGTGTGCAGAGCTTGTAATGGACAGGCTCTGTTTGTTCTTGGGCTCTGCAGTGGCAGAGGAGACAGTGAGGGTGACATCGGAGTGTGCCCAGGCACCAGCACAGCTCGGAATCAGAGTATCTACAATAGTCAAGTCCTGGCAAAGCCCTGCCAGCCCCCAGAGCCCACCCTGTGCCCGATGCCCACCTTGTCCCCCAGCCCAGAGCTCTGAGTGCCACGGCCAGTCCTGCCTTGGGCACCTCCAGGGCTGGGCACTCCAACCCTCCCTGGGCAGCCCCTGCCAAGGCCTGACCACCCTTGCCAGGCACAAATTCCTCCTGCTGTCCCCCCTGACCCTCCCTCTGCTCCTGTCCCTGTTCCCTGGCAGCAGTGGATGATGCCAAGCTGTGCCTACCATGCTCTGCCTTGTGTTAAATGCCTGACTTGCCCTTGTCCTTTGCCCAGAAACAATTCTGCTTTCTCCCATGTCACTGGGGCAATGCTGAAGAAAACTGGTCCAACATCAAACATCTGCAATAAAGTTTATTGAACAGCGATTTTTGTATTTTAAATGACTGACAGATTAACAGTTTTCAATGAATATACTGTATGATGCAAGTATTTGGATATAATAAATGAAATTAAAAGTAATTTAATAATTTTATTAATGAGATATAATAACAATAATGATTAAATATTGTGAAAATTACAATTTTTTTTATTATTATTTAACTCATAGAATCCTAAAATGGTTTGGGTTGGAAGGGACCTTAAAGATCATCCAGTCCCACCACCTGCCATGTGCCAGGACACTTTCCACTATCTCAGGTTGCTCCAAGCCCTGTCCAACCTGACCTTGAACACTTCCAGGGATGTGGAGGGATGCCACATCCTCCTTGCCTGATGTCCTGACATGGAGCAACAGCCATTTTCCAGCAGGCCAGCAGATCTCCAGGAGAGCAGACATCAGATGTCCTACTTGCACTTGAACCTGGAGCAGGATTAAGGCACAATGTCCCAGGCAGGGCAGGAAGGTGGAGCTGGGATCTCTGCCCTCAGCCTGGCAGTGCCCTCCCAGCTGGGACCCTCCTGGTGAGCAGAGTGGGGCAGGAGATGCTCCACAACATCTGAGCACGTTGGGTTTGCAGAAGCTTTTTAAGCTACTGTGGTTGAAAATAAATAAATACTGAAGGGCAATTTTAGCAGCGTGATTCTAATTTGTTTAATCAGATTATGTTGTTTTCTTCACTGCTGCCTTCTAATTTGGATATATGAAAATGAAATTAATATTAGATTCTCATATTTATTCAGACTTAATGAGATGGCTGGAATGCTTTGCCAGAACAGTCTTTTGGACGTGGCTAAACATTTAAGAGGGAGGTGTCTTTCATAAGGGCTTCAACACCTCCTGAAGTTTAGGAAAATGACCCGAAAGGACACTTTTGTTCCTGATCATTCCAGAATCGCAACATCAGCAGCTGATAGGGGATTTAACAGGACTAAAATAGGACTAAAGACGGGGGGGGAATGGCTGTGAGCTGAAGGAGGGAGGGTGTACATGGGATATTGGGGACAAATTCTTGGCTGAGAGCCTGGAGAGGCCCTGGCACAGCCCCCTCAGCAGGGCTGGCAGCAGCCTGGACCTGCTGTAATTTGGCTTTCACTCAGCCTAAAGCAGTCTCTCCAATCCAACCACAGTGTTACCAGCAGGTGCACTTTAGTTTTGCTGTGTGCAAACTGCTTTAATGACTTTCCCTTCTCTCTGCTCTGTCCAACTTTCAGGAACAGGAATTTTCACTGCCTGGATGACTTTGCTTTTCCAGGTGCTCAGGTTTCAAATTTGGGAAGGAAAATAGAAAAACTCTTGTGCCCAGCACAGAAGAGTCTTTCAAGATAATTACACCGTTGAGGAATTTAAATGTTCCCTCTTGGAGCTCCAGATCCGTGCCAGGCTGCCAAGGGGCTGATGGAGGTGAGGACCACACAGTGCTCAGGTGCAGGTCCCACTGCCTCAGGAACTCACATGGGAAAAGGTCAATGCCAAAAACTGTCCCTCCTGCCATGCTGGGATACTTTTTTATACCTTTGCTCCTTGGACAGCTCTTTATAGAATCCCAGAATGGTCTGGGTTGGAAGGGACCTGAAAGCCCTTCACTTCACCCCCTGCCATGGGCAGGGACACCTCCCACCAGCCCAGGGGGCTCCAAGCCCCGTCCAACCTGGCCTTGGACACTCCCAGGGATCCAGGGGCAGCCACAGCTTCTCTGGGCACCCTGTGCCAGGGCCTGCCCACCCTCCCAGCCACCAATTCCTTCCCAATATCCCAGCCAGCCCTGCCCTCTGGCACTGGGAAGCCATTCCCTGTGTCCTGTCCCTCCAGGCCTTGTCCCCAGTCCCTCTCCAGCTCTCCTGGAGCCCCTTTAGGCCCTGCAAGGGGCTCTCAGGTGTCCCTGGAGCCTTCTCTTCTCCAGATGAGCCCCCCAGCTCTCCCAGCCTGTCCCAGAGCAGGGAGGCTCCAGCCTTGGGATCAGCTCTGAGTTCTCCAGCACTGGTTTCATCTCTGCAATGCAGTCTTGGAAGCAGCACTGGAAGGTTCTGCGTGTCCTTCCAATGATCCCCTCTGCTGTCCCATTGTCCTCTCTCCTGTTGCTGTGTGTTTAACTCTGGCAGAACAGCTCCAACAGCAGGTTTATCTCTGCCATCCAACCAACTCCTCCTGCTGGAAAATCATATTCCAAAGCTTCAAGGCTTGAGCCGAGTCCTGCCAGGCATGTCCCTGGCTCAGTGGTGGCATTGGGACTCTGGGCTGGTGCAGCCAGGTATCTGTGGGACACTGCCCAGCCCTGTCCAGCCACAGCCCCAGAGCTGGGAGGGGGTGACAAGGGACAGCTCAGGATGTCCCTGCCCTGTGCTGCTCCTGCACACGGGAGGGTTCCTGCAGATCTCTGGGGTAACCAGGATCCCTCTGCAGACACACTCAGGTCATTATTTTGGGTGTTCAAGAGACTCTGCCTTAAAATCCCCGAGCTGCCCTTCACCTGATTATCTCCATTGTGAATCCAGGCCTGTCTGTCTGATAATATTTCCCACTCAATCAACACATGCCTCCAACTTGTAATTATCTTGGGAAATGTTTTCATAATGTTCAACCCTTCACCTTTTTCCTGCATTGATTTATTGCCTCCCAGTTAAACCTTGATGTTCAATTTCCCTGCTTTGTTATTCCCATCTCCTGCTCGAGAGAATAATTCAGTGGAAATTTCAGGGGAAAATGAATCAAAACAATGTGATATTTACACACAGCCTTTTGATAATTTGAAACATAGAGAAGTTTTTGATTTAAAATTACAGTAATTTTATTTCAATTGTGCTTAGTATTATCCCCAGACATAATTAGGGATAACAACAGAATTAACCGGGTGGCAGCTCCTTCCATGAGCAGTAAATAATACCTAGGATAGAAAGAAATACCAGTTGCTGGTTTGGGTAGCAGGTTCTGTGAGGTTTTAGTAACAAGGAGTTTGGATCAATGTCCTTTGCTTTTTGTCTGGAGCCGTGAGTGAGACACAAATGTGCTACTTGGGATTCCAGCACACATCCCACCCCAGACTGGTGAGCTCAGCTCCTCTTCAGGCTCTTCCTCTGCATAAACAAAGATTTAGGACATGTTGAACCCATCAGGGCACTGTTGGCATTTACAGTCCTCAGTCATGGAATGCCCCAATGGTTTGGGTGGGAAGGAACCTGAAGGCCTATCCTGTTCCACCCCTGCCATGGGCAGGGACACCTCCCACTGGACCAAGCTGTTCCCAGGGAACTGTGCAACGGAAAGAGGTGTGGGAGGGTTGGAGGCACCAAAGGAACTGGGATGTCCACCTGGAATATCCTGCACCCAGGAGAAGGGGATCTTCCTTCTCCTTTCCTAAAGACCTTTTTCCAAGCAGATAGCTGTGCTGTCAGGGATACTGAAATGTGTTTCTTTCCCATTCTATCCCCCTCTCACAGGGCTTTCTTTGCCTGTGAGCTCCCCAGTGAGGTGTGCCAGCTCAGGATCCACCTGCCCATGTCTCTGTCCCCTGAGTCTGCTGTGGATTTAGAGTCTGGTACAGTCAATGCTCACACAGCTGGTAGAGCTCCATAAAAACCAAAACTTGTTCAGCCCATCCAAATCTCACTCAGCTTTCATCATCCCTGCTGTGGGGTGGTAAAACGGAGCCGGCGCGGGGCCCAGGACCCATCAGAGCAGATTTGGATGGATCACCCTCATTGTACCATCTAGGAATCTAATAAAAAAATGTTGTTACACTTTAATGCATTATCTGTCACGATAATGAAATTTTATTTACCATTTCCAGGAACATTTTCTCTTCTAGAGATCCTGTTGGAATGAGCAGATGAGCTGACTCACAGGGCTCAGTGAGAGCTGCCAAGCAGCCAGGGAGAGTCTCTGGTGTGGATGCCCTTGAGTTGGACACACCATTCCTCCAGATCTGTGTTCTATGGCTTTGTTGGTTTGTTTTCCAGAGTGCAGCACAACTGCTGAAGGGCCAGAGGGGATGAAAGCTGTCCTTGTGCCCCTCAGGTATGTCCTCACCTGCAGCCTGGGGCTCCTTGGAGCCAGGCCCTCCCCACATACATCTCTGGCATCTCTGAGGTCCTGCTTGGACAATGTCCCACCACGTTGCTCTGGGGACCCCACAGCATTTCCCTTCCCCAGCAAGAGCTTCTCCCTCTCCAACCCCATCGTGGAGCCCAGAGAACTGGGGTTGCTGCTTCCCAGTGGGATACCTTACTGGGATCTGGACACTCCCCAGCTGGTTAACTGCCTCTTGCTCTATCCCATGGTTTAGTTTTCCAGATATTCTTCCGTGGCTGCTCCCCTCAATCTCTGCTTCCGACCATTTCTCTGCTTAAAACATTTGTTTGTTGCTATGCCAAGTTTGCCTTAACTCACCTTATGCCCTTTAGGGTGGGATTTTCCTGTTTGGACTTGTTGATCTAATGGTTGGACTCAATGACTTTAGAGGTTTCCTTCAACCTGAATATTTCTATAATTCCCTTCCTGCCCAGTATCTCTCTACCCTTTTCCCAGTTCCAGCCTCCTACTGGATTTATTTCACCTCATCTTAGATACCCCACGAGGTGCTGTGTTTCTCCAGCACCCAAAGCACTGGACTGTGCCCTGGCCATCCTGTGGGTGGTACTGGAGCCAAGCACACATCACACTGAGTGCACCCTCAGCAGCTACAAACGTGTTCAACAGCGTATCCCAAGAGCCAATTTACTCCTCCCCTTCTCCCTAGCAATCTGCTGATGCAGTGATCCATAAAACTGATGAGAAATATTTGTAAAGGTGACAGCCCTGACATGGAGAATTAAATCACAATGCGAGAATGTGCCAATTTAGTCACTTATGAAGTTCAAGCAAAAAAACCCACAAATACAGATGAAGAACTGTCACAACTGAGAAAAACAAGCAGATGAGAAGGAATTCGAGGTATAGAATTCCTACAAGTGACAGAGGCAGCACAAGGTTGATGTGAGTCAGGTGACAGGTAGAACAGGAGTGCTGAGTGCTGTGTTACAGCAGCTCATCTCCAAACAGAACCTGCTGCCACAGCTGCTCTTTGGGGAGGAGAAATGTTCCTCTTGTAGCACAGAAAATAAATGCTGAAGCAGCAAAAACAATGCCCCACAGACACATTTATTGTTATTTTTTTACATAAGAGAATCTCAGGATACGTTTATTGGGAAAAGATGGGCACAGCAAAGGGCCCGTCTCACACCCCCAGGGGTCTGTCCCTCCTGCCACCTGTAACTGCAGACTCTGCTGTGCTGAACAAGGGCTGTTCTGGCCCTGCTGTCCCAGAGTTTTCCCAAAACACACATGAGTGTGACAGACTCAAACCCTGCAGTGGAACACCCAGCTGTGGCTGCACCAGCTCTGCCAGTCTGGCTGCTGGGGCTGCACTTGGCAGCAAATTGCACAGGACACTGAATCACAGAACCACAAAATCATGGAACAGCCTGTGTTGGAAGGACCCCAAAGCCCACCCAGTGCCCCCCCTGCCATGGGCAGGGACCCCTCCCACCAGCCCAGGGGGCTCCAAGCCCCGTCCAACCCGGCCTTGGACACTCCCAGGGATCCAGGGGCAGCCACAGCTTCTCTGGGCACCCTGTGCCAGGGCCTGCCCACCCTGCCAGGGAAGGATAATGAGATTGTTAGCAAAGGGTTGTGTCTTAAAAGAGAAACAAAAAGGTTGGATCAGTCTACAAGGTTCTATTTGTATTATTGATTTGCACAAAGGGACTGTTCTTCATGAGCTGCTAATTGGGGTGACCAAATGGGGTGAGCAGGGTTGGTGGTGAAGGAGCCCCTTGGGGCAGCACAGGAATCCAAAGGCAATTTGAGCAGGAGAGAAAAGCAGAGTGAAAGGCTGGAAACTGCCTCTACAGGAATATTCCTTTTTATTTATTTCAAAATAAATTATTAAAATGTACTACAAGTTACTTGACAGTTTCATGTGCCAGAAAGATGGCTGTTGAGGCTACTTTTGTCACTGGAAGAAAGTGCAAACGACCTGTGAGCATCTGTGGTGGCTTTACAGGACGGTTTGTGACAATTTGAGCTCCTTGTAACTCAGTTTCTGGAGACGTTTTTCAGTGGAAAATCATTTGTGCATGAAATCTGATTATTTCCTGGAATAGACTGTGACAGAGAAACTGAAATAAGTGACCTCACAGATTCCTAAACGCTGTGCTTCAGGAGACAACCTTTCTGGTTTCCTTAGTGCTATGGGTGATGAAGGAGAATGTGCATTCAGTCCTTTATTAGTCACTGAGGGAAAACGAGAGAGGAAAAAAACCAGGAGAGGAAATTGGGAAGCTCTTTGCTGGTGCAGCAGGACTCTTCATAACTGGGTCTAAATAACTGTGTCCCCTGTACCAGTGTCTTCCTCAGAGCAGCAATTAAATCACTCTGCACATGTTAAACCTGATCCCAAGGGATGGTTTTCTGCCTCCAGTGTTCCCTCAGAGCATCTGCAGGTGGCAGCTTCCAGTCATATCCTCTGGTCCTCAGCGGCATCCCGGGTTCCTGCAGGAGCCAGCAGGATGGGTTTGTCCTGCTGAGCCCTGCTCTGCTGCCTCCTGGAGCCACCCCCTTGGCCCAGCCACGCTGGCGACCACAGTGGGCCAGGGATGCCAAGGAGCACGTGTGGCATGTGGGCTGCAGCCCCAGGGTGGGGAAATCACCCTCTGCCAGGATTTATTCACTAAATCAACAGCTGGGAATGGGCTTGGAGCATCCTGACCCTGCAGAAGGTGTCCCTGCCCATGGCAGGGGGTGGAATGAGACGAGTTTTAAGGGCCCTTCCAAGCCAAACCAGTTTGGGATTCTATGAATGGCCACCAGAAAGGGGTGAAATGGAACATAGGCAATGACTTTATTTTTGATTTCCGCTTGGAGTAGCCTTAGTGCCCTCAGAGCAGTCCCTGCTGTCCCTGCTGTCCCATCCCCGCTGCCCCATCCCTGCTGTCCCTGCTCTCTTGTCCCTGCTCACCTGTCCCTGCTGTCCCTGCTCACCTGTCCTTGCTCACCTGTCCCTGCTGTCCCATCCCTGTTGTCCCTGCTCACCTGTCCCTGCTCTCCTGTCCCTGCTGTCCCATCCCTGCTGTCCCTGCTCTCCTGTCCCTGCTCTGGAGGTGGATAAGGACTTTTGTTCCCAGTACCACCAGGTGGATATCCCTGAACTGACCCGTGCCCCAAACCCCTGCTCTCAATCCACTGTCCCTGGACACCTCCTGGGAGCCACCAGCTGGTCCCCAGGAAAGGAGCACGAGGAGGAGTTTGGGGGGTTTAACTGAACGTGGTGTGTTGCAGTTCTAGCAACATAGTGCTGACTCAGTATTTGGGAAAAGACCTCTTGCAACACTGCATGTGGAAGCTGAAGGTATGGATCATGCTCCTGGCAGGAGCAGTTTTCCCAAAAATTACTCTAAGAAGGGATTATGGTGGGAAAAAGTGACCAGAACAAGTGAGAGCCTCCTGAAACAGGAGTTCAGCATTTTAAGCTTTAAAGGACCCAAATAGATGTTTCATATAAAGAAAACACAAGGGACATGGGGAAGTACAAGATGCAATCTAGTCCTGGGGCAAAGGATGTGTTTCAAAGGACAGCAGATCCATTCCTCCAGCGATAATGATGGGATAATAAAGGGAAACAAGACTCTGAACAAGAGGAAAACAAGATCTGGCACAAGAGACAAATCAGTGAGGCCAAGAGAGAGGTTTGAAAGGACTCTGGGAGCAGTGATGGCCTCGATAAGCAGGGCAGTACCTGGAGACTCCAGTGTGACATGTGGAAACTGGGGGGGTGTTCCAGGGGCCTGGGAGCTAAACCAACCTGAGATGCAGCTCTGGCTGCAGGCTGGACACACACAGAGCTCAGCAGAGCACAAAGCACATCCCAGACATGTTCCTTTGCAGAGCAGGATGAACTCCCCTCCAGATCATTTGTTCAGTATCCAGGGATCTGCTACCCTCGGGAGCAGGGCAATGGCTGGAGAAGGCTGTTATTACTGAGACATGAATTTAGCCAAGTAAAAGCACCAGCTGGGACCCACACTGGAATCCCCAGTCCGTTCTGTCCCTGTTTGATGGTTTAACCAGAGCTGATCCCAAGTAAGGTTCAGAGGAGAGGAAGGGAGAAGGTGCAGTTTTAGGAATTCTGAGTGTTCCAGCTCAGTGGCACAATCCTGCTGGGCCAAGGACACAAATATTCCCCAGACCCTGGGAAAAGGCTGCCACGTGAACTGGGACTGTGTCAGTGCGGTCCTGTGCAGTCACTGGGAGGTGCTGCCTACGAGTCAGGTTTGTTGTGGAATTCCTCCCCAGTATCCCATCTATCCCTGCCCTCTGGCACTGGGAATCCATTCCCTGTGTCCTGTCCCTCCAGGCCTTGCCCCAGATCCCTCTCCAGCTCTCCTGGAGCCCCTTTAGGCAGTGCAAGGGGCTCTCGGGGCTCTCAGGTCTCCCAGAGCCTTCCCTTCTCTAGGTGAGCCCCCCCAGCTCTCACAGATTTCATCACAAGTTACACAGCATCTTCCACTGGTGGTTGCTTGACATGTTTTTTTTAAACACTTTAATCCCATTTTTTAGGCAATTAGAAAAGAAAATGTTGCTATTACTATTAATTTATAGTATAGTCTAGTCATCCTGTCATGTGCCTCTTCTGAAAGAAAGGAGAAGGAAAAAAGTCCTTGTTGGTTGATGCTTTAACCAGGGAATGTGTCTATTAGGAGATTAAAACCTTTGATGTGCAGACACTTATCAGGGCAAAAATCTTATGATTCATAAATGAATGTGAGAATATTAACAAAGAGCATCATGTTGTACCCAGACACTCCTTGCTTTAAGTGCTGGAGGTTACCTGAGTTTTATCATTAAAACCTTTTGAGTCGAAACAAGTGGGTAAAGGTAAATGAAGCCTAATTCACTATTACATTTTCTATTCATCTTACATGACAAGTGTTCCAGGAAGAAAACTGAACTCTCAGCTCTTGGTAATTCCAGGGAAAGTGGGGCATTGTGTACAAATGCTAACCTGGAAAAAGGGTTCGACTGCCTTTTACTCCAGCCTTGTGTTCCCCCCAGTCCTGAGTGCTCTGCCCCCTTGCAGGGGGAACACAACCCCTTGGGCAGCTTTGGGATCACACATGGCCTGGTTTACAAGTAGTCCATGTTGAAACTGGATTTGAGAAGAAAAATGAGAACATGAGTTACATTTTAACCCTGATGCATAAGGAAATAACTTCAACCACAACTTCAATGGCTCCTATTCACCGAGTGCAGGTTGAGGAATTACATTGCACTTCGATCTCAAAGCTGCCTGGAAATGGCTTAAACCCAGAAGAGATTTGCCAGGGAAGCAGGAAGAACTGTGGAGTTCTGCATTACCATTTTTCCTATTTGGCTGCAACAACAGAGCTGTGATGCACACATTGGGCTCGGAGCAGTTACCCAGGGACTGTGTGTCTGAGAATTCATTTAATCTGAGCCTATTTAAAAACTTCCTATGGAATGGACTCAAGGGAGCTGATTTTGCATTGGCAAGGAGATATATTGCATGATCTAATACCTCTCCCTGCTTCTAATTTCTCTGATTCTTTTATATGAAGTAACTTGTTGAAGTGATGCACTTGTTAAATAAGGAATTGGAAGAGATTTAGAAGTTCGGGCTGGCTCTGCCTGGGTCAAGTCTGTTTTCTTCATCACGGTTTAGGTTTGTGACCAAAGCAGTGCTGGTGACACATTGACCTGTGGGCAAAAAGGAGACATAGCCACTGGCACCAGTTAGCTCAGAGGGCTGGTGGGTGAGGGTTAATCACCAAGGAATGGGCAAATCAGCAAAGTGCAACAGCTCAGAGTGTCCAGAGGGTGGGAGTGTGATGGTAAAATCATGGAATGCCAGAATGCTTTGGGTTGGAAGGGCCCTCAAAGCCCACCCAGCAGGGAGAACCTCCCCATGGGAAGGTGCCCCCACAGGGCTCGGGAGGCCCTCAGGATCCTGGACCCCAAATCTTCACTGGGGCCAGGGCTGGGGGTGCCCTTTCCTCTCCTACCTTCTCTCTTCCCTCCTCTCTTTTATTCTTTTAGTCTTCTTATTATTAGGAGGTGGAGGCAAAACACACACAAATTTTATGCCAAGTGTGGAGTTCACCAGGAAATCTCTGTGAGCCTTTTTTGGGTTTCACTGTTGTTTTTTGACCACAGGCATCCCCAGATCCTGGGTGCTCCCTCCCTGCAGGAGTGGAACACGGCACATGGGCCACTGAAACCACTCCTGGGCTGCCACAAATTCAGACCCTGCAGCCCCCAATTCCCTGAGCAGCAGCTGCTTCCCAATGTTATCTCTTCTTTTCATTCTGCCCTTGATTGCTGCACAGGCTCTGGTACTGTAACTTTTTAAAATGTCATTTCTGATATTACCTCTTGGATTGAAAATGTTATTTAAATTTAAATGCATTTTTATGTGGACATTTATTACCAGGCTGGAAGGAAAACATTTTCTTGGAAGTTTACACAAGTTATGAACTTCATGTTTGTATTTAATGGCTTTGTAGAATTGCATTGTGCGAACACATTATAAATATAAATAATAAAATATTTCTAAAGGTGTTGTGCAACCTTCTGGATTTATCCCCCTCCATTTACTCTGGTGCTCTGAGGGTCCCTTAAGGTGGCAATAATCTCATCCTGAAGACAGAGTGTCTTTTCTTATCCCTGTGTTCTGTCGTTGCCCTTAAGTCGGCTGGAAATCCACAAACGGGAAAATAAACAAAACAAACCAACACAAATCAAACTAGCAAAACAAAACCCCAGAAATGGGTTAATTTCAAAGGGATTTTTTTTCCCAGCCTTAATTCCCCTGCTCAGGCACCAAATATTGTCATGAGGAGACAAGAGGGCTGGAGAGGGACTGGGGACAAGGCCTGGAGGGACAGGACACAGGGAATGGCTTCCCAGTGCCAGAGGGCAGGGCTGGCTGGGAGATTGGGAAGGAATTGGTGGCTGGGAGGGTGGGCAGGCCCTGGCACAGGGTGCCCAGAGAAGCTGGGGCTGCCCCTGGATCCCTGGGAGTGTCCAAGGCCAGGTTGGACGGGGCTTGGAGCAGCCTGGGCTGGTGGGAGGTGTCCCTGCCCAGGGTGTCCCTGTGATTCCAGGACTTTATGGGTCTCTAATGCTGTGCTGCTCTGGACCTGTCCCTGCCCAGGGTGTCCCTGTGATTCCAGGACTTTATGGGTCTCTAATGCTGTGCTGCTCTGCTCCCAGGCACAGCACCCAGGGAGGAGCCACCAAGGTCCCTCTGGTGTCCCTCCAGCAGGGACAGCCCCCCATCCCTCCCCATGGCACCCAAATCCCACAGGGGATTTGCTCCCACACCTCTGGGACACCAACAAGGACAGACTTTGGGCTTTGTCCATCAACACCCTCCAGTTCCTTTATGACCTGGTGTTGAGCAGTCCCTCTGTCCCTCATCCCTCTGCCTCCTCAGCAGGTTTTTTGGCTTCCTCCAGTTTCTGTCTTTCCTGCTGGTTACTGGGTGGCTCAGGCACTCCTCCTGCCCAGGGAATCAAAAGCAGAATGATGCAAACGTGGATTTTGGCACTTCCAGCTCCATTCTGCCTCACTTGTACCCAACAGGTAGGTTGGAACAGTTTTTAGGCCACTGATGAGCTTCAATCAGAGTGATTTGTAACTGATTGTTGAGATTTTAGATTTGATGTGGTGTAATATATCAAAGCTTTATGCAGATAAATGAAACATCCTGCAGTATGGCTGATTATGGGATAGGAACTCTTCCAGCTCCTGTTTCTGCCTCGTGGCTCAGCACAGCTGTGGGACAGGAGAAGAAGAGCCTGTCGCTCTCCTGGCAGGAGCTGTGACACTCCCTAATTAATGATGAAGCATTTGGAGGCACAGACACAGTTGGGGATGTACAGGGGGCTGGAAACAGAACTCTGGCAGTGTGGTCACTGCTCCAAGCAAAAGGGATATTTGCCAGTAGTCTGAACCTCACATTAAGGGTTGTTTCCTGGGGAAGCAACTTAATTTAGCAGTTTGAACAGGAGGATGAAGTTAAAAGTCAGTCATCAGGTTCTGTAGCAGGTCAGGAAGGGAAAAGATCAGTGCAGGATGAAGCTGTATTTTCTCCTTCAATTCTAGCTTTTTTCTACTTATGCAAAACTTTAATGTAAATTCTGGGGTAAATTTACCATTTGTGAACCCATTTCTGCCCACTGAAAAACTTGGAAGTGTTGATCAGTCTCTATTTAGAAAATCAGAGAGATGAGTCTGGGAGGAAGAGGGAGCAGATGTTCCATCTCTACCAGGGTATGCAGGAGCAGGGAGGAAATTATGGAACCATGGAATAGTTTGGTTTGGAAGAGACCTTAAACCCCCCCCAGTGCCCCCCCTGCCATGGGCAGGGACACCTCCCACCAGCCCAGGCTGCTCCAAGCCCCGTCCAACCTGGCCTTGGACACTCCCAGGGATCCAGGGGCAGCCACAGCTTCTCTGGGCACCCTGTGCCAGGGCCTGCCCACCCTGCCAGGGTTTCTTTGTGGGCAGAGAAGAAGCCCTGAGTTTGTGGAGCAGAGCTGGGCACAGCAGCTGCACAACATGAACCAAGGAGTCCATTCCTTCTCTTTTTTGTGACATTCACCACTGAAAAGCCCATTTCCACAAGAACAGGTATTATGGGCCTCCTTCTTTGGCAGAACACTCCATTCCCACTTCTGTTCCTGGAATCCAGCAGAAATTGGGGATGTCCTGAGCACTGTTTGGAGCAAAGCAGCCCCTCATAGGTGGCCAGGAGCAGTTGCCTGCAGGGTGACAGTGATGGGAGTCCAGATCTAGATCTCATTCCAGCACTCTCTATAGGTCCCTATTACTTTCTCTTTCCATAAATTGTGATTGATTTAGTCACAGAAGACACAAAACCTCCTCCTCTTCCTCCTGTGAGCTGCTTCTCCCTGGTACCTGCACTCTGATCCCAAGCAGCTCATCTTTGGAGTCAATAATGCAGGTCCTACGTGTCAGCCCAGAAATCTTTCCCCCACCTCACCAGGGCTCTGCTCCTCACTGGTGTCACTGCCACAGCCCTGCCCAGCAGCCAGTGCCAGCTTTGTCTCACAGATCATCAGTTCTTCCCTGTTTTCCCCTCATCTATGCCATCATTTCTGTGGTGTTTCTTAGAGTTCCATGCAGGCTTTGATTTATTCTCTGTCTGCTCAATAACAAATGATTATGTGTCTTCTGCCTGTGATTTATAAGGATGAATCTTTTCCTCCCTGAGAACTGGTGCAGGGTGTGTGCAGCCCTCCAGCCATAAATCTCAGTGTTACTGGGGCTGGGCAGGAGCTCGGGGGGTCCAGCCACAGCTGGGGATGTCACAGGCCCAGGGAGGAAAGGGGGTCAGGATGAGGACTTTGTTAACTGAGGGCTGCAGGAGGACCTGATGTGCCCAGGCAGACCAGGAGCAGCAATGTAGCAACTGATCCAGAGCTCTGTCAGAGGACACAGTTTGCTTTAGAACCTTGGAGTTTCTCCCTTCAGTGTATTTGTGATCACCACTGAGGTTGGATAAGCCCTTTAAGAGCTCCAAGTCCAACCATTAACCCAGCACAGCCAAGCCCACCACTAACTCATGTCCCTAATCTATCACTCTCCATAATAAAAATAAAATAAAAATTACTAAGTTGTTAATTATCATAATTGGAATAATTACCATATTTGTAATACATGACCATTTTCCATTGTGATGATGGCAGGCCCAGGCAGCAGGAGACCTTCTCTGCACATGTAATGCAAGAAATGCAGCTGCAGGACCATCCCGAGCAGGATCCCCCCAGAGCTTTGCAGGCCATTGCTGAGGGTTGGCTCTCCCAGGGGTCTCAGAGGAGCCTCTCCTTACCCAGCTCTGAAGAGCACTCTGAGAGTCCTTCCTGCACTGCCCCAGAACTGGAACAAGGAGAACACTGCCAGGTTCTCCAGCAGCTTTGACCAGTCTCCTTTAAAACATCTGGGACAGATCCAGGTGTCTCTGTGGACACCTCCTGCTTCTGCAATCCCAGGACACCTGAGGGGTGGGTCCCTCTCTGGGGAGGGGTCTGGTGGCACTGCAGGGGCTGCAGGGCTTTACCCCACCTGAAACCTCCCCTTTGGGCACCTCACCCCCCTCCTCTGGGTGCTCCTCAACCAGAGCAGACTCACTTCTGACACACTGGCCACCTCTCCGGAGCATCTCAAGATAACAATATTTTTTTATTGAGCTAATTGGCTAAATGTAAGAGCTTAATTTTCATCCCATTCTGATTTTTATTTTAATATTATAATCACTGGGAAGAGTTTGCATCACTTTTCTCTCTTATTTTCCCTCAGACATTGATAATTGTTACCTCCCTTTAAAGAGAGCACTTAAGGCTATTTGCTGCATCTCCTTTCCAGCATTACTCTCAAGCCCATTTAAGCACTCACTCTTCAAAACCGACACTTCAGAGTACAAGGAAAAAAAAAAAGCCAAGGATTTTTCAATTCAAGGAACCATGATGAGAAAGGTGCAGGTGAAAACTGGTTATTTGTATCCATCAGTAGCCAGGACTTCCAGGTAGTTTTAAAAGTGTAGCTCCCTGTGTAGCAGAAATTGAAGTTAATGAAGGGGAGATGGAGGGCAGATTCGTTGGGGTCTGCAGTTCCTCCCAAGAGGCAGCTCTGATCTCCACTCTGTGTGACAGGGACAGCACCCAGGGAAGGGCTGGGGCTGGGTCAGGGCAGGCTCAGGGGGGATCTCAGGGAAAGGTCCTTCCCCCAGAGGGTGGTGGGCACTGCCCAGGCTCCCCAGGGCAGTGGGCATGGCCCCAAGGCTGCCAGAGCTACAGGAGGGGTTGGATGATCCTCTGGGGCACAGGGGGGGATTGTTGGGGTGTCTGTGCAGGACCAGGGCTTGGACTGGATGGTCCTTGGGGGTCCCTTCCAGCTCAGGCTGTTCTGTGATTCTGTGATTGTGTGAAGTGTCTCTGTCACAAGGCTCAAGGTTGTGGGCACCATCCTGGGAGTGTTCCAAACCTGAGCAGAGGTGGCTCTTGTGGGAAGCTGCATTTCTGGCAGTGGGAGGTGCCAGGCAAAGAGCAGCCAGAGCAGATCCTGCAGCCACCTGGGCACACACGTGCCCCAGCCAGGTCAGATGGGCATTGCTGTGGGTTAATGGCTGGGCTCAGTGAGCTCACAGGTCCTGGCCAGCCTAAATGAGCCCAAGGTTGGGGACTGACTGAAGCACTCACTGACCCAGGACTCCCCCCATCAGAGCTACACGTGGCTGTGCTGGGGGAGCTGCTCAGGCTCGAGGCTTTCTGAGCTGCCTTTAGTTCCTCCAGGCAGCCTGGGAACAGGCAGCCCTGTCTCCTGGCTCTCCTGCAGGGGCTGGGCAGAGCTGTAAATCCAGCCTTCCCTCTCCTCCAGTAATACAGACACCAGTCCCCCAAAATGTACAATGCACCAGCTTCCTTCCAGCTGATAAACAAAGGCACAGCTGGCAGAGATTCCAGCTGCTGCTTTGCTCCTGAGGCTTTAGGAGAGCATTTGAACAGTGTGTTTAATCCAGCCAGCACAGTCTAGGGGGAATCCAGGCTCTGGCTTTAATTCTGTGCTGCTACTGCCGGAGCCTGGAAAGCATCAAAGCTCCTGGTGCTGCCAGACAGAGGAGCTTTGATACTGGACCAGGGTTTGCAGTGCAGAGCTGGGATAAAGGGATTAACCAGCACCACACAGCCTGGGCAGAACAGCCCATCCCATGCACCAGCTGACCCTGCACTGCCTCCTGGGGGCAAGACACTCACAACTGGGTCATGGAATCCTGGCATCACAGCATGGTTTAGGCTGGAAGGGACCTTTAAGCTCAGCCAGTTGCACCCCCTCCCAGGTCACATCTTTCTTGTGTTGGGTCCCCAGAGCTGGACGTGGCACTGGTGGGGTCCCTGGGCAGTGCTCCTCCATGGTACCACATGTCCATGAGTTCCACTCTGGATGGCATCCCCTCTTCTGTCTTGGGAAATCCACACCTCTGGGGAACAGTTAATTTCTGGCAGTGGTATTTAATTAGCCCTACATATTGCTTCTAATTTCCAGTGGGCCTCGGGTGATAAATGGTGTATTTGAACCTACAAATCCATATCAGCCAAGGAATGGTGGAAGCTGCTTCTCTCAGCTCTTCTCTGGGCCCAATGTCTGACTCACAGGCACCGCAGAAATGGAATTGATTTTCACCACTGTGCCAACTTTGACTGTTCCAACAGCTACAGCACCCAGCCTGCCTCTTTCAGCACCTTTCTGTTCACATCTCCATTTATTTATAAGCTGGTTATTACACTCACTAAATTCTTTAAGGAATAAAAAAGAAGTCATCTTAATACATTTCACTTAAGAATTTTTAGTTGCTATTTTAATTAGAAACTGCCTGTGTCTGTAGGTCCTTGCATCACCCTCTGGCCAGGTGCTAGCACCAGCAAGGGGGGACAGGTTCAACTGTCTTGGACTATGCTCAAAATTAACAGGAACACCACAAGATGACACAGAGGGAAACTCAAGGAAGAGAAATGTAATTTGGATTGAGAAATACAGTGATGGGCTAGGGAGAAACCAGGATTATAGTAAGGAACCGACACAGAGGAGGAAGAGATCTGAGACACTTGGAGTGTAGGACCTTGGGACACGAGACCCTGAGACCCTCTGGGGACTGTAAAGGCTCTGATAACCTGGAGTTTAAATCTATTTATTGTGGAATTAAACCCTTTCTTTGTTTGGGCCAGTCCCCAGCCTGTTACAAAGACTCGTGTTGTCATCAGCAATTCACCCGGAATGGTTTTATTGACAGCTTTTCCTACAACTTCCCACTAAAGCCCATAGTAAAGTTACACTCCCTCTTCCATAAAAATTGGAGCTGTTGTGTTGATTACCCAAGTCACACTGGATTAATTTCTTGTCATATCTCATTAGAAATTCATCTTTAAACAGGGTTTGTTAATTCCCTTGACTCATTTTTCATTGCTCCAGATTTACACATTGCTATTCCTGCTTTGGTTTTGTTTTCAGGCTAAGAAGACTCATATACTTAAATATGATTTGCTAATTCTGCAGAATCATAAATATCTACAAAAATTGCCCAATATCCTTGCTGGGTTGATTTGGGAACACTTTCCTGCTGGGTAGCATATTCTCAGCTGCTGTGGCCCCACTTGTGGCTCTCGAGGAAGGTGAAATGAATTCTCCTCATTCCCTGGGTTTATGGCTGCCATGGGCTGCCATCTGCTCCACCTCCAACTCCTGCACAGGCAAACATGCAAGAACTTCAGGGAGAAGAATTCCTGACACATGAGGAAGAAAACACACAATGGATAAAAATACTGGGGAAAAAATGCTTTGTGGTGTCAGAGACTGAGCATCAGAAGGAAGGAGGAGGCTGGGACTGGAGGAGATGCATGTGCTGGGGACAAGAGATGAAGGCTGAGCTGTGGCTGCATCCATTGACATTCCAGGCAGGCAGCTGGCTCTGCTCCCAGGCCAGGTCACACCCAAACCCTCCCACAGCACTACCCCCCCTTCACCTTCTTTCTCTGCTCAGCAAGTGCCACTGGCAATTGAAATTCAGAGGGAAGATGACATATCACCTGCTATTCCTTAGTGTCCTGGAAATGTGTTTATGTCAAGGATCAGGTATTCTGTGGTAAAATTATTTTTCAGATGTATTGTTTCCCGGAGGAATATTGAGACTGGAGGCTTTTAATGGAAACATATTTGTAATAAAAAACCCCATGACTGTCAGATTTGAACATTGTAGTGGAGGGGAGAAGAAAGATAAAAATTGTTGAAACGTTAAAAGAATAATGTGCAGGTTCAGTTCATGGGCTGGGAGAGAACTGCAGTCACACAAACTAGGAGGAAGAGCTTGCTTTGGACCCTTATTGACGTTATTGGAGAGGAGATTCAGTGCACCCTCAGCCAGTTGCAGGTGACACAGGCTGGGTGGGAGTGTGGATCTACTGGAGGGCAAGGAGGCTCTGCAGAGCCTTCTGGACAGGCTGGATCCATGGACTGAGGCCAGAGGGGGGAGAATCAACAAGGCAAAATTCTGGGTCCTGCCCTTGGGTCACAACAACCCCACAGAATGCTCCAGGCTGAGGCAGAGGGGCTGTCCCGTGCCTTGTTCTGGTGCACTTGGCTGCTCCTCCACCCTGATCCAAATCCCAATCTGTGCCTGGGGTTCCTTTACAAGTGCCAGGTGGCACCTACCAAACCCAGACTGGGCACCCAGGTTGATGCTAAGTTTACACTTGGACTTGATGATCTTAGAGGTCTGTTCCAACCTTTAGAGCTCTATGATTCTATGACCCATATGAGGGAACCTGCCCTTTCTCACACTGTTGAACAGAGGAGGATTAGGCTCCTGATCTGTGCTTTAATTTCCAGGCAGTAAGAAGGTTTTTAAGCAGATATCCTTATCTCTGCACTGGTGCTTTGATGTAGCAAGTGAGGAGATCAGGAGTGGGAGCATCACCAGTCCTGCAATGTGAGCACCCCAAAAGCTCCTCACCCTGAAGACCCAAACCCTGTGCTGCCCTCACCTCAAACTGCCCCAGCACCATCCAAGAGGCTGCTCAGCTTGTGCCCAAACCCGTTCAGAAAGGTGATAAACACTGGTTCCCATGTGGGTGCTGGAACAGCTCCTGTGGCAGGCAAGGTCAGTGCCTCCATCGCCAAAAACAGCAGCACAGCCAAGACCATTCCCTGCAGAAAGAGGGAAGTGTTTGGTTAAAAATGGCCTGTCCCACCTGCCCTTGGTCCCACAGGAGCTGCCAGCCCTGCTGGGGGTGTTGGGATGTAGGACCCTGGGTAGGGGGCTCAGCCCTGCTGTGGGTTTGGGACACAGGACCCTGGGCAGGGGGCTCAGCCCTGCTGTGGGTTTGGGACACAGGACCCTGGGTAGGGGGCTCAGCCCTGCTGTGGGTTTGGGACACAGGACCCTGGGNGTGCAGGTTCAGTTCATGGGCTGGGAGAGAACTGCAGTCACACAAACTAGGAGGAAGAGCTTGCTTTGGACCCTTATTGACGTTATTGGAGAGGAGATTCAGTGCACCCTCAGCCAGTTGCAGGTGACACAGGCTGGGTGGGAGTGTGGATCTACTGGAGGGCAAGGAGGCTCTGCAGAGCCTTCTGGACAGGCTGGATCCATGGACTGAGGCCAGAGGGGGGAGAATCAACAAGGCAAAATTCTGGGTCCTGCCCTTGGGTCACAACAACCCCACAGAATGCTCCAGGCTGGGGCAGAGGGGCTGTCCTTGTTCTGGTGCACTTGGCTGCTCCTCCACCCTGATCCAAATCCCAATCTGTGCCTGGGGTTCCTTTACAAGTGCCAGGTGGCACCTACCAAACCCAGACTGGGCACCCAGGTTGATGCTAAGTTTACACTTGGACTTGATGATCTTAGAGGTCTGTTCCAACCTTTAGAGCTCTATGATTCTATGACCCATATGAGGGAACCTGCCCTTTCTCACACTGTTGAACAGAGGAGGATTAGGCTCCTGATCTGTGCTTTAATTTCCAGGCAGTAAGAAGGTTTTTAAGCAGATATCCTTATCTCTGCACTGGTGCTTTGATGTAGCAAGTGAGGAGATCAGGAGTGGGAGCATCACCAGTCCTGCAATGTGAGCACCCCAAAAGCTCCTCACCCTGAAGACCCAAACCCTGTGCTGCCCTCACCTCAAACTGCCCCAGCACCATCCAAGAGGCTGCTCAGCTTGTGCCCAAACCCGTTCAGAAAGGTGATAAACACTGGTTCCCATGTGGGTGCTGGAACAGCTCCTGTGGCAGGCAAGGTCAGTGCCTCCATCGCCAAAAACAGCAGCACAGCCAAGACCATTCCCTGCAGAAAGAGGGAAGTGTTTGGTTAAAAATGGCCTGTCCCACCTGCCCTTGGTCCCACAGGAGCTGCCAGCCCTGCTGGGGGTGTTGGGATGTAGGACCCTGGGTAGGGGGCTCAGCCCTGCTGTGGGTTGGGGGTTCATCCCAGCCATGGCTCAGCCCTTGGGGATCTCAGGGGAGCCTCAGCCCATTCTCCTCCCCGGTAGCAGCACTCAGGGCTCTGTATTTGTCTGGCATTTTGCACGGTTGCAGCATGAAATTATTTTAACAACAAACAATATTTTTTTGCTTAGGACTCTCCCAAGTGCTCAGTTTGATGGGGCCGTGGGGGTGCAGAACAGTTCCAGCTCCACATTTGTGTCAAACAGCACCAGCTCTACAAGCCCAGCAGCATCGCAGGGATTGTACCCAAGGGCTGGCAGCATAATTTAACACTGATTTGCCTTGTGTTGAACAAGTGGTGACCGTTTGAAGAAAGCCTATAAAATATTTGAAATTACTGCTGTCGGGAATTAATGACACATTTGCTTGCACTGTTTCAGCAGCTCTAAGGCTCCTATTCTACATTTCACTGACAGAGGTTGGTGGATTTAACAGTCAAAAGAAAAGCAGAACAATGTATGGATGAAGGTGATTCTATGCATGTGATTTAGGATAATAATTCGAGAGAAAGGGAATAAATTGTGAGACACAGAGCCTGTAATTCCACAGCATAATTTTATTATTGCTACCAAAATTGGCTTCATCTCAGTTACTTTAGCCCTTAGAAAGTTTGAACAGATGGCAGCTCCTGCTCTAACTGTATATCTAATTTAGCTTGTATGACTTTTTGATTATGTATGTTTGAATTAATGGGCTTCTCTGTGTTTGTTACATCACCGGGTTAATGGTGTTTAAAAGACTATGATATGTGTCAATTCTCTGTTGGTCAACAGTCAAAAGTAAATGAAATTTACTACCAAAATAATGGTGCTGAACAGTGAAATAACTCTACAAGGGATAAACTGATCCTTGCCAAATTAGGCACAGATCTTTGCTGCCAAATTACATAGCAAGGGAGGAGAAGGATGACTGAAGGAGTGACTGATCACTGTATCAAAGATGTCACTGTTGCATTAATATTTCAGGAGGAATTTCTTGCTGGGTGGTCAGGCCTTGGCAGGGGCTGCCCAGGGAGGGTTGGAGTGCCCAGCCCTGGAGGTGCCCAAGGCAGGACTGGCCGTGGCACTCAGAGCTCTGGGCTGGGGGACAAGGTGGGCATCGGGCACAGGGTGGGCTCTGGGGGCTGGCAGGGCTTTGCCACCCTCAGGGATCCTGGGATTGTGTGATAAGATGTGAAATCAGCATTCTTTGAATCTTTAGGAATAGAAGTGAAGTCAGATAGTGCTTTATAGGTGTTGCAGCAATAAGGAGTCAACTTTCTTGTTTTCCTTTTGAAAAGGGAGTTCTGAGACCAGAAGTCCTTCATCAGTCTCGTGCAAAGGCTCCAGCTCAGACTGCAAGGGCATGTCCTGGCTGAAACACTGAGATGCAGTGTGGGAATACCTGAGGTTTCCACTGTCTTCCCAAGGTCCAAATGCTCTGATTTATGGCTAGAGTTGCTCACACTGCAGAGTGATGCTCCCGAACATCTGACCCAGCCCAGACAGCTGCCCAGCACATCTCTCCCTCTGCAGTGACCACAAGCACCCACAAGGATAAGCCTGTGCTCAGCCCTGTCTAAGAAGCGGACCATTCATATGCAAACGCGTGTGCAGATCTGCATGCAAACAAGGAGGTTTGTGGCTAATGAGGATTCTTTGATGTTATTTTTGCTGCGGCTCCAAGCGGGGTTGAGGAAAGGTAACCGAGTGCCTGAGCATCCCTCGCCAGCAGCGCTGCACTAACAGCTGGCGGAGCAAATTCCATTCAACTGCTCCGGCTTTGGGGTCTTTCCAGTGTTTTTAAGGCTGTTTCATCTCTCCGCATTGCTACGTATGTTACAGAGAACTTCAGGCACTCACCACACAATGGCTATTCATTAAACACACAAAAACTCTCTGCTCAAGGGCCACAGGCTCAAAGGTCTCCCTGTCTGAGGAATTTGAGGGGGCAGGTTATTTTATTAAAAAGCAAAAACAAACCCAAACCAAACGAACAAAAGTGGTGGGGGGGCTGGGAGTGGGGCTCCATTTTGGCCAATATGGCACCATTCACAGCTGCAGTTTTTGACTCCTACCCCTTTAGAGGAGTGGAGACCTGTGCTCCAGTGACACCACAGACCAAAAGAAACATTTACAGGTTTAAGGATTTAAAGAATGTCTCAATTATTGAAGTCCATTCTCTGTGGGCAGGAAGAGAGAAGCTGGAAGAATCACGGAGAATCAGAATAATTCTAAAACAACATTTCCTTTAAATAAATATAAAATTAGGATCCAGCTGGCAGTGACTCTGTGCTATGTTTCTGTCTTTTTTGTGTTTAATTTATAGAAAATCCATGTGTTTTTCCTTTACGTGGTAATGTGTCTCATGGACAGAGTCACTGGGGGTAGCAAAGGCTGTGCCATTGGAATTCGGGGTGTCAGCAGTGCCTGCTCAGGTGTGCCAGTGTGTCTGCCCAAGAGTGCCAGGCAATCTGCCTGCCCCACACCCCCCAAGAGCTGCCATTCCCCCCTGGCAGCTGGATCAGCACAGTGTTGTAGGGACAGAGGGTGGGGAGCCAAGGACCACAGTCCTGAGCACCCCACCTTTGCCATCACCTGCCACAGGAGCAAAAGGATCCATTCAGACCTTTCTCTCCCAAACACGACAACTCCACAGCAGTGGGATTTCTCTCAGCAAGGCAAATCTCCAAGTTCATCTTCTCATTATGCAGGAGATTTCCATCAGCTCAGTGAAAGGGCTGCAGGATTTCAGATGCTGCTCCTGAGGTTGCTGTGTGGAGCAGCCTGGACTGCAGCACCGGGCTGGGCTGGGGTCACAGCTGGAAACCTGGGGGCCACAGCTGGAAAGCTGAGCTCCACATGTGGCTTATTCTGTGTCCCTGCTGCAGACCTGCCCAGCAGTTTTACCTGCAGGGTCCTGTGGGATGCCCTGAACTCCTGCTCTGGCCCTGGCTGCTCAGGGGAACGGGGTTTGGTCACAGGGAGAGGGAATTTGCTGCTTCAAATGTCTCTTCCATGGGATCCAGCTCCTTGTAGGGCTCCTACACACAAAATAGGCAGAGAGGTAAGTGAATAAGTGGGTAAGATAGAGAGATGAGTAGAGAGATAGAGAGAGAGAGAGAGAGAGAGATAGGCAGAAGATACAATATCTGAGTCACACAGTCCTACTCTTTCAGCTCTGAGGAACCAATCCTCATAAATGGACTTAGCCTCGTGAGTTTAGCCATTTTCCTTGTTGTTTCCATCAACATACAGCAAAAGAAAGACTTTGCTTTTCATGCATTATATGAAAAAAACCCCTGTAAATCCTTGTCCCAAGAGGTCACCGAGCACAGGAATTTTGCAAGGTGTTCACCTGTTCTGTTCACAGGGGCAGTTAAACCAACCCTCCTTGATGTGAGTGAATTTGGGAGCAGGATTTCTCTCACTTTCTCTTTTAGGAAGGTTAAAGCCATATCCACCAGGGAGGATGTGCAAACACGGGGTGGGGTGGGCAGGGTTCACTTGATTTTCTATCCTGTCCTTGCAGGATCCCACTCCTGGCTGAAGCAGAACCTCTTGCTGCCGTGGCTCCTGGGGCACCTCCTCAAACACATCTCAGTCCCAGCATTGCAGATCTCAGTCCCAGCATTGCAGATCTCAGTCCCAGCCATTCCAAATTTCAGTCCCAGCATTCCAGATCTCAGTCCCAGCATTGCAGATCTCAGTCCCAGCCATTCCAGATCTCAGTCCCAGCATTCCAGATCTCAGTCCCATCCATAATTCCAGATCAGTCCCAGCCATTCCAGATCTCAATCCCAGCATTCCAGATCTCAGTCCCAGCCATTCAGACCTCAGTCCCAGCATTCCAGATCTCGGTCCCATCCATAATTCCAGATCAGTCCCAGCCATTCCAGATCTCAGTCTCTGCATTCCAGATCTCAGTCCCAGCCATTCCAGATCAGTCCCAGCCATTCAGACCTCAGTCCCAGCATTCCAGGTCTCAGTCCCTGCCACTCCTGTGTGTCCTCTGTTTCTTTGTTAGTCTTTGTGGGTAGCTCTCTGTCCTCACACCAGCTTGCACACCAAAATGAAAACAAGCAAAGCAGCTCGAATGGTTCCTGCCTGGCCAAGACGTGTTGGAATACAGTCCCTGGGGGTTCTGTTGGTTTTTTTTCTTCAGAGCTGAGCAGACTGGGCAGTGCCTGCAGCTCCCCAGCCAGGGGAGGATGGGTGGGCTGGGCTGGGGTGCTGCTGCTCAAGGATTTTGGGGGCCTGACCCTGCCCTGGTGAGGGGATGTCCAGAGGATAAAGTGATTCATTGACAATTCACACACGTTTTGTGGGCAGGAAAGAACCTGCAGGGAGGAATGGGCAGGAGCAGAACCAGATCCTTCAGCAGGATGAGCCAGGGCTGCTCCCTGTCCCCATGGAGTCCCAGCAGCACTGGGGCCAGCACTCACACCTGCACACAAACTGGTTTAAAATGGGACAGGACTGGCCCAGACCCACCATTCTCTTTGACTGCTGGCACTGGGACTGTGGGGCTGTGCTGACCAGCTTGTGTGGCTTTAAAGCATTGCTGCATTTTGATGCTAATGAGTTATGAACCCTCTAATTAGTGCACATGGTCCATCATTAAGCCTGTCATTTAGCCTCTAAATGGAAAGGTTCTGTGTTTGTATTGGCTATTTATGTAATGGCTATTTCTCTTTATTTGATTATAATAATTTTATCTGGAGGGTGCCCCTCTGTCAAGGCACTTGGGAAGCTCTACAGGCCATCGAGAAGGGCATGAACCTGTAAATGCAGATTCTGAAAGGATACCATGGAAGAAGCAGATAAGAACAGAAACAGGAAAATTTTTTCAAGAAAATAAAATCCCAAACCACCAATAATATAGGAATATGGAGAAAGTTGCTGAGTAGTTTCAGAGTTGTGTGGAGCCCCAGGTTGGGATGGGAGCCTTGGTGTGCAGACCTGCAGCACCACAGCAGCCCCAGGGCCCGGGCTCCAGTTGAGTTGCATTCCCTGGAACTGGTACTGCACTCCTTCCAAGGGAATGTATTTAAAAGCGTCACATTAAAGCCTGCTGGCCTCAGGTTGTTTGTTTTGATGGGTTATGGGGTGGGGAGTTGCAGCTGGGAAAGGATTTTCCCCTGTCCTTGCCCAGGTTGGTGTTTCCCTCCCTGGCAGATGCTGAGAGGGGTTGTTTTCCCTGGGGCTCCAGTGTTTGCTCAGAGCAAAGGTGGGTGGGTGGGTGCAATGTGGGCTCGTCCCAGGTGCTGGCCCCGTGCCCAGGGTACTTGGTGTGAGCATGGAGCATGGCAGGACCCTCCAGCAGCCCCCCGAAGTCCCTGGGCTGGGTTTGGTCTGCCACCGCCTCCGGCTTTTTGCAGCATCGTTTCTTCATCCCTTTGCTCAGGCTGCTCTGCCTCACACAGAACCTTTTCGTTCTGCCCACTCCTCCAAAATGTTTATGGGGAAAGGGAAAAAAGCACCAACAACCCCCAGAGCAGACAGTGTGTCTATTCCCAGCCCCAGCCGAGGTGGGAGCGGCTGACTCACAGCTTTGTCGTGCCGGAGCCACCTTCTGCCTGGATGTCCCGGAGGAAGGAGCTGTTTCAGCCAGCCAAGCTGTGGCACAGGGGGTTGGTTCCAGCACTTGCCCTGGATCACACTTGACAGGTTGTGTTGAGATCAAGCTTGTCACCCGAAAGGGAAATCCATCCTGCTTCAGTGATGCCAATGGGCAGATCCCCCCCATTTCCGTAGCAGTTTGCTCTGTTTGATCAACCTTGCTGGTAAAACTGTGTTTCTAATTTGGAACATGATTTTTCCATTGATTCTTGTGCCTTTCCCTGCTGGAATGAAGTTCCCAAAGTCTCTGGAAAGGTGGTTTTTTTTCTTTTTCTGGAAGTACTGAGGTATCTTATTCAAAGGATGGTCCAGGCAGGTGTGAAGCAGAGCCTATAGAGAGGGGCCCTGACAGGCAGTGGTTGTTCATCTTCTGAGGGGCTGCAACCAAACCTTCTGCTTTCCTGAGACACCTGCTAACAGTGACCCAGCCAGTTCTCCTCCTACATAGTGAGAACACACAGCTCACTTCAACACAAACTTTTTTACATTTTTTTTTAATGAGAACAGCACAGCAAATAGAAGGAGGAAAGATGTGAAATCCCCTCCTGGAACTACCATTTTCCAGGAGTCTCCTCATGTGCTTGTGGATAAACTTGGGTGCCCTTGCTCCCTGTCAGCACAGATCAATGGAAAAGCAATTCCTCATCCATGCCCAGCCAGATCCTGAGAGATACCAGACAAGTCCTAGGTAGAAAGGAGTTCCTGCAGCTGCTGTTCCCATCCCTGGGGATGCAGGTCTTTGGTGGGGCCAGGCTCTCACAGGGGAATGTACAAGTGTCCTGGAGAAACACCATGAGAACTGGGCACTGCCCAGGCTGCTCCCCTTGCACTCAGGAAGGGGCTCCTGGGCACTTAAACAGAGAACTGTCAGAGGTCACAACTGGAGGAATGCTGGGCAGCATCCATCCCTCTGGGAGTGCCAGCACACCCCAGGCTCACTGGGTGGGTCCCAGCACACCCCAGGGCTCACTGGGTGGGTCCCACCCGGGGCTCACTGCACAGGGATGGGCAGAGCAGCCCCAGGCAGGACTTGTCCCAGGCAGGACCTGCCCCTGGCAGAGCTTCATGGCTGGGAGTCCCTCCTGCCCTCCCTGGGACTGTGGGGCAGTGGGATCCGAATGCACAAGGAGGGGTCAGAGAGGGGATGGTTGTGGCTTAGGCTGAAAGTGCCCTCCAAAAAGATCAACTGGCAGGTCAGAAACGTCTTCTTGTCCCGCTTCTCTCAGTGTATGAATAAACACACAAACAGAGGCAAAGCACAGAGAGAGGAAAAAGGAAAAACCACTCTCCCACCTTCCATGGAATCACTTGTGCTTCCAGCTCCGGTTGTCATCCAAAATGAACCAAAGGTTTCAGGAATTTCAGCAAGAATTGGGATTTCAGGCACATCCACCTTTCCAGTTCTTGCCTAGCAAACCCCTCGGTTTGTCTATTTTACAGCACTAATTATGAGATCCCACAAACTGGAATAAATCTCTCCTGGTATTTAAGGTGATTTAAAATACAGTCCTTGTAGAAAAGCTAAATTTGTTTTTTGCCATTTAAGAGCTTTAAGTCTTGAACACACTGATACAGGCTGAACTAAAACCACCTGCTGACCTTCAAAAGTAGTTTTCATTGTAATAGTCCTCAAATAGAGGAGTTGTAAAAATCATTTCCATCCATTCACACTGATTTACTGCACATCACAGCACAAAGCAGCCACATAAATTATCCTTGTATTGAGTTTTTCACAATTTTCCTATCCTGATAGAACAGTTAAAGTGGGTGCTAGATGTAATTTAAACTCCATTAAACTTATTTAAGATATTTAAATCAATCCAATATTGACCAAAAAATGGTTTATATTTTTCAGTCCCTAGTGATAAATTATTCTGGATATGTATTATAGGAATGCTCAGATTTCAGTTCCTCCCAGGGGTCATGGCAAATCCTACTGACCTGGAGAGACAGTCCCACATGGCTGAAATGAAACACTTGATCTTGCAGCACAAAGCCAAGAGAACAATCATTTACCTCCAGTGTTAGCCACTTTAACTTCACGGTCTCATTCCAGCCTTCCAACCTGCTTTTCACAGCTCCTGAAGGAAAACAAACAGCAAGACTGAAGTGCTCATGTGGGTTTTGCTCAACACCTGCCTGAGATGTTGAACCTTGGAGTGCTCAGCCCCTGGGCAGGACGAGCCAGGGCACTGGTCCCCACTGGTCCCCACTGGTCCCCCCTGGCCTCCTTCCTTCCCCAGCCACTGCTGAGCCTGCAGCTGCCCCACAGCCCTGATCCAGCCCTGCTTTAGCCCCAGCACAGCCCCAGCAGCAGTGAAACCTTCTCCAGTATATCCTGATGTGGAGAAGGATTTCCACCTTCCTCACTTGTTTCCTGAGCCCCTCCCTCTGCTCCCCCCTCCCCAGCAGTGTCAGGTAAAGGATGGCTACACCAGGCTTAACATCAGAACAAACACAAAAGTAGAAAATGGGATTTTATTAAGGAGAGGCAGAGAAGCATTGGCACAGGTCACTGAGAGAAAATCCAGATGCTTTGGTGCCAAGTGCAAGGAATCTCCAGCAGTGCCCTCAGGAGCTCTGGGGTCGTGTCTCATGCCCATGGCTGGAGTTTCACAGCACCTCCCAGGGCTCTCCCACAGCATCCCAAGGAAATACAGTCTGTTCTCTGCAAGGCATTGGACAAGAAGGCTCCTTGAAAAGTAACTGCCAGTTATTTTTGATCATTATGGACACGTTGGATGTGATGGCCCCTGCCTGCCCTTGGGATGCATTTTGGACTTTCTTTGCAGCCAGATCCTCTGTGACACAAAACAGCTGGTCCAGAAAAATGAGCATTTGGCTGAAAGCTGATGAAGTCATAAGGGGAATTATGAGATGTGACAGCCAAGAATGTGAGGGGCTCCAGTGACTCTGGACACCACAGTTGGAATGAAGAAGTCAATAACAATTAGGGTCAATAAAAGTACAGAGAGGTTTATACAGAAAGTGACTTCCTGGTTTTACTTGTTAATCAAAATTCTAGAACATAAGAAGTCTCTGCAATCAATACAACCAAAGTGATTATTGAAATTCGTTCTACTGTGTTTCCTGGAAAGTAAAATGCTTACAAAAGAAATGTTCCCAAGAAACCAAGAGGGAAATGGCACTGCTGCTGCTCCTGTGCCTCAGACACAGGGCATGGAGCTCTGGAGAGACGAGTCTTTGAAGAGCCCAGGGGAATTTGGGCAGGCAGGGAAGGCAATGGGCTGCACAGGTGCTGTCCCAGTTTGAGCAGGAGCCAATACAGCAAATGGGAGAATCTCAGACACACCCTGTGCTGCCCAGGTCACAAGAGACAAGAAGTTAAACAGAATTATGTGGGTATGTATAGATATTTACATGTGTATGTCCACAAACAGGTACAGGCAGGTAGGGTTTTCATATGAGAATTCTGAACAATGGTCAGCATTCTGCTAATACATGTTTTCAATATTTCACTACAGAAAGAGTGTTAATTACATACACTAAATCATTTTTACAGTCCTGTTAGAAACTTTAAAACATGCAATTAAAATTAAGAACAAAGCCCACCCTTACCTATATAGCATTACACTGCCAACAGAAATGTGTCTAGCCAGTATTGCAATGAAAAGCAGGAATAATAATAAAAAAAATCTACTGCATTAAAATGTATTATTTTTCCATCAGAAAAAAGTATTTCAAGGACCTATTCCCTACCTGGGTATAAAAACTCAACATAACAAAGCAGGTGACTGGAGAGAATGCAGGATGTCTCCAACCCAGTAAATAATAATTTGGTGTTCTGTTTGCTGCTTCTGTTTTTTCAGCTTGTTTTTGCTTTCCCAAATGCCAAAGAAAAACCACTCACAGAAGGTAAAGCATCAGACAGCTGAGCCCAAAATATAAACCAGACCAAACCCACTACATTCTATCTTAGAATTAATTCCATGAGTAGTGGCAAGTGAAAAGTTCAGGTGCCTAAAATAACTATATGGCGATCAAAGGATATCACAGAATCGTGGAACCACAGAATGCTTTGGGTTGGAAGGGACCTTAAAGCCCACCCAGTCCCCCCCTCTGCCATGGGACACGGTGACAGGGACACCTTCCACCACTCCAGCGTGCTCCAAGCCCCATCCAACCTGATCTTGGATGCTTCCATGGGTGAGTTAAAGTATGATCTGAGTAACCATGACCATCCCTAAAATCAGTACATTTATAGAGAGCACAGGCAAGATTTCTCCCCTACATTTTTACCTTTGTAGAAGCTCTTTAAAAAGAGTTGAGAGTGAAATTAGAGATGCAAATCCTTATTAAACTGCGACCCACTGGGAATGACAGTGCTGGCTTTGTGTTCTCCAAATATCCAACACTGGAGGCTTTGTGCTAATCCAGATAACTAATTGCATCACAATTATTTTGCTGAAAGTCAAATTCAATGTGCGGGATTTGACTAAATGAACATTTAGGAACTGCTCAAGCATATGAGCATCCTTCTTCCCCCAGCTGAGTACAACAGAAACCCACAGGATGGATCACTTGAAGTACAGTTTAATTAAAAACTGGACAGGCTGGTTTGACAGCCCCCAGAAACCTCACTGAGCATGAGGAAGATGAGCTACATCTTCCAGCTCAGGAGATTCTATGGTTCTACAGAGAACTAGTGCTCAGCAGTGTCTCTGTATGGGCAGTGTATCCTCAGCATTTGGGGAAATCTTTCTAAATCTGGGAGAAAGCTTCAAAGAATCTTGCTCTTTTATTAAATCACAGACTCACAAAATGGTTTAGGTGGGAAGGGACCTTGAATACCATCTCACTCCACCCCAGTGCCATGGCAGGGACAGCTTCCACCAGAGCAGGCTGTTCCAAGTCCTGTCTAACCTAGCCTGAAACTTTGCTCAGGGATGGGGCAAAGCAATTGCTGCTGTACAGTTACTAAATAATTGCTGTTGTTCAGTTGGTGCAGGGCCTTTGTCCAGACACCCTGTGGCACGAGAAACCACAATCAATAGTTCACTTGCCCCTGCACTGATATTCCCTTTTTTTCTTTTTCAATTACCTTGGCATGACTGAGCCAGTTTTTCCCCAGTTTCCTGAAGCTCTTGGCCCCTTGACCCTGCAAATGCTCCACAGACAGAAGGGGAGTTCAGAAGAGGAATCCTCCCATGCAGACCTGGGTCTGACACTGCCCCTGCCCACTCCCTGTGACCTGCTGGCAAGTCACTAAACAAAACCACACTGAAATAACGTAGCTGTCACCTGCCAAATCTAAATAAAGGAGCCAACAGGCAGATATTTAAGGCACATTCACACGGCAAACCATTCAAATGTGATAAAGGAGATGGAAAAGAAACTCTCCCACCTCTGTGGAGGGTGATTTAAGCTCTGGAAAGGTGATGGCTTTCAAAGCCTGGTGAGGGAATTCAGGAGCTGAGTTCTGTCCCAGGAGAGCCCTGGGGATGTGGCAAAGGGACCTTGAAGGAGAATGAGAACTGT
Source organism: Campylorhamphus procurvoides (assembly GCA_013396655.1). Taxonomy (NCBI): domain Eukaryota; kingdom Metazoa; phylum Chordata; class Aves; order Passeriformes; family Dendrocolaptidae; genus Campylorhamphus; species Campylorhamphus procurvoides. The sequence goes on from WBMV01004469.1 coordinate 334,286, forward strand.
GCAAAACCTGTAACGTGGCTGCCAGAATGGGAATGGCAACAAAACTGGATTTTTCCACCAGCCCTGCTCTGCACACCAAATGTATTGATACACAGACATGTCATATTTGGAATGCCTGAATATCTGCATTCCTGGGTGCTCAACTATAGTCCAGAATCAGCTTCCTGGCAGAAAACACCAAGACCTGAGACACAGAACTCAGCAACAGGCCCCCCTTCAGAAAACAGAGCCAATGCTGGGGGTGTAGGATGCAGTTTTTCTAGATAATGCCTTTGCACAGTTGGTCTTAAACCATCAGCATTCATGATAATTGTTCTCACATCTACACATGCACTACTCTTCAGCCCAACATCCTCCACTTGACTACCACAATTTAGCTGTTTCCCCCTCTAATTTTCATTGCATTCCCTTTTCACCCTTCCCATAAGAAGAGCAAACTACTAGTTGCTTTTTGCCTTAGAACTTCATCACAGTAATGGGAAAGATGTCAGAAATACTGAAGAAAAAGAGGGGGTGAAATGTCACATAAACAGAAGAAGCCTTTCATCCGGTGAGTTTGTCAGAAGATGCTGTTTGGCACAAACCTGTTTCATTCTGCACTGTCACATTCTGAAGCAGCATTTCCCAGCAGAACCAGAGGAGTGGGCAGCGAGGCCACCAGTGGCACAGCACAGGAGCTGGGCATGGACACCTTGGCTGAGGAAACCTTGGCATTTAAGGCAAGGTTGCAGGGCAGATTGAGGGCTAAGAATGAGGGATGAGGGGAGGCAGGTGGTGACTGTGACCTGCCCCTGGTCCAGCTGCTCTCAGCAGCTCAGAGCCTGCAAAGTGCCATGGTCACATCTGTAACCTGCATCCCAAGAGAATGCAGGGGCAGCTCTGTCCAGGAGGTGGGATGTACTGCCCAGGAGCAGAAACAGCTCATCCAAAAGGGTGGCCTTGGAGGTGGGAGGATTTAAGTCCCTCTGGGTGAAATTCATCTTGCTGCTTTCTCCATCAGGTGGCCATGGCAGAGTGTGGTGGGTTCCAGGTGCTCAGTGATGTGTGAGTGCAGGAACCAAGCCCAGCCCTGGCTGCTAATGAACCTGGCCTTTGCACTAAAGCACTCTAGATGATCTGCCCCAAAGAACAGCATGGACTTCTAGAACTGCTGACAGGAGGATGGAGGCCGGGGGGTCAGGCTCCTCTCCCAGGGAACAAGGGACAGGATGAGAGGAAACGGCCTCAAGTTGTCCCAGTGGAGATTTAGGTTGGATATTGGGGAACAATTTCTGCACTGAAAGTGTTTTCCAGCCTTGGAAGTGACACCCAGGGCAGGTGTGGAGTCCCCATCCCTGGAGGGATCCAAAAGCCATGTGGATGTGGCACTTGGGGACACGGGTTAGTGGTGGCCTTGGCAGTGCTGAGGAATGGTTGGACTTGATGGTCTCAGAGGGCTTTTCCCACCTCAGTGACTCTGGGATTCTTTAGCTGAGAAGTGAAGCATTTCTCTGGAAATTGAAGACCAGAACAATCCCAGAAAATAAGACTCCAAATCTCCAGGAGCAGGGATGTGATGCTTCTTGCAGCACCACAGGACCCCCCTCCTCACCCGCCTCCACCTGCTCTTCCACCAAAGAGAGTGTGACAACATCCACAGCAGAATAAAAGGTGCTTCCCACAGACCAGGCTGTGTCTGTAAAGCACACCAACAAACAAAACTCTTACCTGCTCCTTGAAAGCACAACCTCATCAGCAGGAGCTGAGGTGGGTGGACAGGCTGGAGCTGAGGAGAGCCCTGAAGTGGCTGATCAGTGACTGCAGCTCATGGAAAACACTCTGGGCTTTGTGGAGAGCCAGGGAAACAGCTCAGCCATGCAGGGGCCGGGTGGGGGCCAGGGCAGCAGCATTGTCACCTCCAAAATGTTTGTGCAAAACAGATGTAAGAACATATGCAAAGCATTTTATAGAGGTATTTATCTTTCATGGGTTAGATAATAACCACCAAAATAGCAGTTTGACGGTGGGTGTTTGTATTTGTCCTGGTGTTAGCAGTGTGGGCTGGGATGGGAGGGAATGTGGCAGCTCCAGGGCTGGGAGGCTTTAGAGGAAAAGCTGAGAAAGTTCATGACCCTCTGGAGCTGCTCCTTTTACTCTTTGATAATATAAATAAGACAAGAGGACATGCTCTTAAGCTGTGCCAGGGGACATTTAGGTTAGATATTAGGAAGTAATTCTTTACAGAGAGGGTAATCAGGCATTGAAATGGGCTGCCAGAGAGGGGGTGGATTCTCCACCCCTGGAGGTTTGTGAGATGAGACTGGACGTGGCACTCAGGGCCATGGTCTGGTAACCACAGTGGTGTTGGATCAAGGGGTGGACTGGACCTCAGAGGTGTTTTCCAACCCAGCTAATTCTATGAGTCTGTATGTTATTCAGATTATTCCTTTCATTTTATTTAACTTGAAGTTAACTGATAAGAGGCAAAGATACTTCTGGATACCCACGAGCAAGAAAAAAATATAAATTGGGCATTGTAATGTAGAGAAACCTGTGATTTCCCCAGATTCTGAGTCAGGCCAGGATGCTGCTGCACTTGCAGTTTAACCTCTGTGGCTGAGAGACTCCCTTTTCTTTACAGCAAATAATTGCTGGTATGTTTGGGCACAGAACAGATGTGGCTGGTGCTTTTATGTTTTGGATTCCCCTACCAAGAAACTCCAGCCCAGGAGAGGCAAAAATGAATGGTCTCATTACTGAGGGCTGCAGATTTCATTGAGATCTCCAGTGAGGCTGCACTGGCAGGATTTCTGCCCATGAAACACCCCAAATCAGGGGCATTTACAGCTGGTTGGAAACCTCGGTTGTCCCTCACTTTTATTTCTGCCCACCCTTGACCCAAAGGTCCCAGCACCTTCCCCAACCTCCCTCCCTGAGCAGCCCCATGGCCTGGGGCACAGGCACAGCCCCCACGCTGAGAGCAGCATCCCAGGGATGTTCTAAGCTGGCAGAAGGAAAAGAGAAGAATCAGAAAAAAATATTAGAATCATTAGACTCATAGAATATCCTGAGCTGGAAGGGACCCACAAGGATCATTGAGCCCAACCCTTAGAAGTTCTTCTCAGCAGAACAGATATTGCTTAAAGATTCTGCATTATGGATTGAAGATTAAACTTTTCCCCCAAAGGAAGCTGAAAGTACCACAGAAGAGGAATAAACCCAAAGCCAGTGTGTTCCTGAAGACAAGATTATTGTGAAAACACATGCAATAGAGAGAACTCTGTCAAAAAAGACCTTCTGTTCAAAAAATAAAAAAGACAAAATTCCACAAATTGTCACAGGATAAGCAGAATCACAATAACACATCAAAAATTGGGTTGGGAACTAAAGATGCAGCATATGCTGAGAGCAACTCTTTTACCAGAAGTTTGGAGGGAGCTGATGGGACTGATCAGAGCCAAGGAAGACAGGAGGAAAGCTGCAGGAATTCTGGGCCCTCCGTGCCAGGGTGAATGAACCCATCCTGCTCTGGGGTTATGTGTCTGCACAGCAACCTGCTCTGAGCTGGCATGGGAACTGGGGGGGTCCTGGAGCAAAGCACAGGGGCAGAGAGGGAGGAAAAGGAGAGCAGAAAATGTAAGAGCCAGCTGGGCTGTCCCCACTGGTCTGTTCTTCCATGTCCCTGAACTGGCAGGATCCCACTGACTCACATGCATTATTTAACTACATCCATTGCACACTTTGCATTTCCAGGAAGAAAGCCAGAGCTCACACATTCCCAGACCAACAGAATTCCCTTGCTATCCTGTCATCCCAGAGGGAAGCTTTCCAGCCAGCAGGCTGGGCTATCCTAAAGGGAAGCTTTCCAGCCAGCAGGCTGGGCTATCCTAAAGGGAAGCTTTCCAATCACCAGGCTGGGCTATCCTAAAGGAAAGCTTCCCAATCACCAGGCTGGGCTATCCTAAAGGAAAGCTTCCCAATCACCAGGCTGGGCTATCCTAAAGGAAAGCTTTTCAGCCAGCAGGCTGGGCTATCCTAAAGGAAAGCTTCCCAATCACCAGGCTGGGCTATCCTAAAGGAAAGCTTCCCAATCACCAGGCTGGGCTATCCTAAAGGAAAGCTTCCCAATCACCAGGCTGGGCTATCCTAAAGGAAAGCTTCCCAATCACCAGGCTGGGCTATCCTAAAGGAAAGCTTTTCAGCCAGCAGGCTGGGCTATCCTAAAGGAAAGCTTCCCAATCACCAGGCTGGGCTATCCTAAAGGAAAGCTTCCCAGTCACCAGGCTGGGGTGACCTCAACAGACTGGTGAGCCCTTTGCCTGAGACATTGAATTCCTGCCTCAGGAAACTGAAGAAGCAGCAGCAGGATACAAAGACTCGTGGAAGGATGGTAGGATTGGAGCAGGAACCCTCCCATGTGGAATATTTGCCATCCCTCTTCACAGACTTCCTTTCTACTCTTCCCAAGGATTAGATTTGACATGAGTCTCCACACTCAAAGCTATTCAGCTGCTGCCTTTCATTTTCTTCCTAAAAGTCTCTGGAAATCCGTGGCCAGGCAGGGAGAGCCTTTTCTCTCTTCTCAGAGATGGGGTGTAACTCGTGTGTGATCTGCCCCCATGGTCCGTTTTCCCCCATTTTTTACAGGTAATAAGCTGATCCTGCAGCCTGGTGCCCAGCCCTGAGCCAGCTCAGACTGTGTATCTGCAGGATGGGTGAGAGCAGCAGTGATACACAGGGAGTCACCTCAGACATATCCTGGCATTTGGGGCTCCTTTGACACGGTTTTGCCATTTCTCCCACTGATGGGATGGAAGAAACAACAAGAAATGTTCCCTCATAGGCAGACCTTGCACAGGGCTGTGACTCCAGACCTCCTGTGAGTCCTGGTGTTGCAAAATACCAACAAATGGATTGTTAAACTGATCTGTGTTCCACAGAAGTGTTCCTGGGAGTGGATGTCCCCAGGAAATCCCAGAGCAGGAGGAAAGGCAAATGCAGAATTCCAGATGTGCCACTGCCAGCACCATCCCCAGCTGGGCACCAGCAACACCAGCTGCTGAATTCCAATGGTGTAGTTAAGAAAACATGCCAGGAACAGGATGTTCCAAAAATTAGCTTTGATTTTTAAAGGAAAAAAATATTAGCAGGACTGCAAGGGGGGAAAGAAGAAACAAAAACAATCTAAGCAACAGTTCCTAAAACTCTGGACTTGTGCTTCACATCCCAGCTGCAGCTCTCCCAGCTCACAGGTCCAACCACAGTCACAAGAGAGAGGTTAATTCTTCCCCTGCTTTTCATTCTTGGAGTTCTACTGACCCTGGTTGCTCTGACTTCACACCTTTCAATCTGCACTTCCCAAATGTGTTGAGTCACATCCCACTAACCTGGTTTTAAGAGAATCCCTTAACTTACTTCCTTCTGCTCCCATTTTAGTGCATTTAAAGGGAGGAAATACATCTCCTCCTTGGCTCTCCTTTCTTTTGCCAAACCCTTTCCCTATTCCAGTGTCCCTGGACAGCTCTCAGCTCTGGGGTCACCGAGGTCAGCTGGACTAGGGCACCTCAGTGCTTTGTGGTGGCACAGGCAGGCCCTGGCACAGGGTGCCCAGAGAAGCTGTGGCTGCCCCTGCATCCCTGGGAGTGTCCCAGGCCAGGTTGGATGGGGCTTGGAGCACCCTGGGCTGGTGGGAGGTGTCCCTGCTATGGCAGGGGGTGAAATGAGTTGGACTTAAAGGTCCCTTCCAACTCAAACCAGTCTGGGATTCTGTGATTCTCAGACTGTGCTTGACTTCAGTTGTTGCAAAATGAGCTTTTCCAAGCCCAACTCACTGCCAGAGATACCTGACAGGATGAAATTCTGGCCCAAACTGTTCTCACAAGATTTCAGGTTCAGTCTTGCAAGCTCTACTCTGGAACAGTCTGGGCAAGGGTTTAGGCAGAATTTCAGCCTGGCAGTGTTTGGCTGAGTTCAGGCTTAGCCCTGCTCATTGCTGGATAGACACTCACTCTGACCGTGTGCCAGTGAGTGATCAACTCAGAAATGCAAGAAAGGGAAAAGCTGTAAGGAGGAAGGGAGGTTCAATGGGTTTTCCCTTCCCCCTCCCCAACCCCTTTTATACACGAGGGGTTGAAAACCCTGACTAAGAGTAATCTGAGAAACAGAGGCCTGATCTTTGGCTACTGCCTTTGCAGTGTCCCTTTTATCTGACAAACTCCTGCAGCAGCTCATCCAGCTTTCCTGACTGCAATGGGAGGAGAGCTCAGCTTCTCCCTCCCTGCTGCTGAGGAACATCACAAGAATTCAGAGTGATCAGGGGGTGAAAAGAGCACAAAATGATATGTAGGGCTCATGTGCTTTAAAAGCAGGGTGAGCGTGGTGAGCCAGCAGCAAGCAGAGCACATACTGCCCTGCTCTGCCCAGCACAACAAGCCTTCAGCTCTGGAACTGGGAGGAGACAGTGCAGAGCTCAGGGTTCCTTTTGAGGCAGTGAGCCCAGTGATGGACCACTCTAAGAGCAGCCTCAGCAGCTGCCTTGCTGCAGGTTCTGTGCTTCATTAGTGTAGATATTTTAATTTGGCTGCCAGATCTCCTGCATTTGCTTCATGTCTTGTAGATCTCCCTTGTGCTCTTAAGAGGAAAGAATCATAGAATGGTTTGGGTTGGAAGGATCTTAAAGCCCATCCAGTTCCACTCTCTGCCATGGGCAGGGACACCTCCCACCAGCCCAGGGTGCTCCAAGCCCCGTCCAACCTGGCCTTGGACACTGCCAGGGGTGGCACAGCCAGTTTCTCTGGGCACCCTGTGCCAGGGCCTGCCCACCCTCACCATCAAAGATTCCTTCCCAATACCCTGTTTAACCCTGCCTTCTGTCAGTGTGAATCCCCCTCCCCTTGTCCTGTCACTCCAAATCCTTTCCAGAAGTCTTGAATAAGAACTTGCAGAGCCCTTGGCTCTCCTGTACTGACCAACACAGTCAGACACCAAACCCACCCTGTGACACGAGCAGAGGCTCAAACCCAGGAGGGATTTTCATAGAGCTGTGGGGACTTGGAGCTCCAACGTCAGGCCGGCTGCAGGCAGGGATGTCCCTCAGGGTCACCTGGGATGCTGGGCAGGACATTCCAGTGCCACAGCTGTAGTCAGGCAGGGCAGAGGAGCAGCTCCTCTCCATGCTCAGCAGCACTGCTGCAGCCCAGCACAGGATGCAGTTACTGCTCAAATACTCCCAGAAACCCAGTTACTCACTGGAAAGCTCATGGTTTAATTCCTTCTCAGTGCCAAGGGTCTCCATCTCTGAAGAAAGGGTTAATGACTAGTGGCTTAATTAGTGCAACATGAATGAACAACATTTTTGTGAGCTTGAGGGTAAATTAAGACAGCGTTTAGTTCTGCTTCTTATTAGCTCTGCATAAATTCTCCCAGGAGCCTAATTAGCTCTGTCACAGCAATGTCTCCTCTATTTACACCAGGGAATGTGTTCCTGTTCCAGAGATTCTGCCCCTCTAACAAACCACATTAGCAAGTGGCCCACTCTCATCCTCCCTGTACCAGCAGCTGGTACAGCTCAGGGTGCTTCTCCTCCTGCTTCCAGCCAAAGGTGTCCCTGCCCATGGCAGGGGGTGCAACAAGATGGTCTTTAGGGTCCCTTCCAACCCAAACCATTTTGGGATTCCATGAACGGCCCCATCTGCCCTTACTCAGCAAGTTGTTTTTAGGTAAAAGGAAAACCAACACTGCTACACCTGCTCCACCTTGCTCTGTTTAAAGCTCACTGGCTGAGCAGAATTTGGGTACTGAGATTTCACAAGATTTTCTGTTCCCAGTGAGCCCTGACCCCACCACACAACGAGCTGCTCCCTCCAGCAGCCCAGGGCTCGGGGTCCATCCCACCCCTCTGCTCTGCTGTCCTGGCTCCTCAGCCAGGCCTGGGCTGCTCTGGGACTGATAAGAGATACCCACAACATTAACAACCCTCCTGCAAGCCCAAAGTTGGTTATTGAGTTCCAGCCCACTTTAAAGACAACAGTTCTTCCCTGCCCAGGTTTTGCCCTTACCCCTGAAGTTCTCCTGCCCTGTAGCTCTCCTAGGGCTGCAGGGGGAGTGCAGGGGTAGAGCAGGAGCAGCAGTGCTGGTGCTGAGCATCCTTTCTCAGCCTGCCTTTCCCTGAAGTTTAGCCAGCGCTTTCCTGACCCTTGGAGTGGTTTCAAACACTTTCTGCCAAGCTGCTCTCATCCTCTCCAGACTGCTCTGTGCTGCCTGAGTTGAAGAGATTCACCCTTTTTTGACTTGTCCTTTTCATATAGAAGTGATCTTTTACTTGAAATGCGTTGTCCACACAAAGGTATGTTTTATGCACATCATCCATGAGAAGTGACATCCTGGTCACCGTGACCTCTGGCATTCCTGGAACTCGCTGAGTAAATGGCCACATCTCTCCTTCATAACCAGCAATCAGCATCACACACAAGTTTCATAATGCAGAACTTTCCTTCCCAAGAGGAGCAGCCCTATATTTGGGAAGTATAATCACAGGTAAAAATTGTCTCCCTGTGTTAATTATCTTCAGAGATTTGTTCCAAAATACAGGTAGTAATTTTTGTGTTATAACGTTTCTCCTTCTGTGGAAAGCACATCATTATGCAAGAGGAACTCAGTTCAGAGAGGATTTTTTTTATCTAGATTTTTATGAAAAGCTTCCAGAACTTTTACTCTAAAGGAAAAAAAAGTGAAATCCATACAGGAGTCTGAAGTCAGAGCACTTCAGCTCATGGATAACAGAGGTGAGTCATGCCCTGACTGAGGAGTGAGCACCCCAATCTGCAGGCTGGGTGTTACTGGTTCCCACTGCAGCTCCCATCCCTGCTCCATTCCCACTCCAGGGAACAGCCCTATCTCCATGAAGGTGCCTCTTCTCCTGAATTGTCCCAAAGGACACTGTTCCTAACCCTCTGGATTTCACACTGCTGGGCAAGACTTTGAGCCCCAAAACTCTCCTGGTTTCCAGTCCCATACAGACTCCCCAGTGAGGCCATGAGGATGTTCTTAGGGAGCACAGCAAAGGCTCTCCCAGAGGTTCCTCGTACACCATCCCTGTGGTCTCTTTGGAGGCAGCTTGGATGAGGCTCTGAGCAACCTGGGAGAGTGGAAGGTGTCCCTGCCTGTGGCAGGGGGTGAAATGAGATGAACTTTAAGGTTCTTTCCCACCCAGACTATTCAGGGATTCTGTGCTGGTCTAAGATCACCACCAGCCTATGAGATGGAGCAGGTCCCTGTCAGCACATCCCTTCCCCAGCAGCTTTGAGCCTGCACAGCTCTGCAGCCCCCACAGCGTGTCTGGGTTCAGGGAGATGGAGCAGCAGCACAGACAGTGCTCCAAGATCTCCCCTCAGTGTGATCCTTGACAGCAGCAATCCCAGAGACAACCTCACACAGGGCAGGGGAAGGACACTCATCCACGTCTGCTCCTCTTCCAGGGCTGCAGTGACAGAGTGTTTGTCATCAGCCTGGACTATGAGCACTCCCAGGAACCCAACACTCCTGTCCTTTGAAGAGCCTCTGGCCTGGAGTGCTCTTCGAGCCCGTTTTCTCTGGAGTCTGATTAGAGCCATCATTTGCCACTGAAAATGTCATAAAATATTTATGACACAGATGATATTTAAAGATCACTGTAGAACATTTCTAATAACTGATGTAATTTGGTGGAAGCATCCTAAATTGACACACTCAGAAAAAGGAAATAATGGAGCAAAGCAACACTCCAACAAGTCCCCTAATTAGTTCTCCACAGCTCCCGGGGTGGAAATCCCATCTGTCTCACTGGAGCACATCTGAGCCAGGGACGCTCCCCCAGCCATGGCAGGTGTGGCAGCTGCTGCAGCTGGGAGCAGATCCTGAAGTTGGGGCCAGATCCTGGAGCTGGGAGCAGATCCTGCAGTTGGGAGCAGATCCTGCAGCCAGAGATGGTGCAGAGCCGTGGTGCTCCTGCTTGGGAAGCTGGGGCAGGGGAGGAAGGAGCCTCTGTGTGCTCACTGAAGGGAGCTGGTGCCCAGGCTGTGCTGGGACAGGGGAAGGAGAAGGAGCAGCACGGCAGGTTCTGGCTCATCCCAGCTCCGGCTCTGGGGGAGTTTTGCTCTCCTGCAGGTGCTCCATGAGCAGCACAGCTGCAGTGGTGGTGGGAGGTCCTTCACTGACCCTCTTGAGGTTCTGTAGGAGAAGCTTCTGGCAACTGACACCCTTCTAACCTTGGCCCATCCATGGACATGTTTCCCCCCTGCCCCATTTGGAAGTTCTACCCAGAGTGGTAGTGTTTATCAGCTGATGGCTGTAAGACTTCATGGTGCTGCCTTATCCAACTGGCATTTCTTTAGAGTTTTGGCCTCCAAAGGTAATAAAGGATTGTGAGGGGATAGAAAGTTTCTCCTCCTCCTTTTAGATGCACACCCAGATCACAGCATATCTGCTACCGTGAGAAACACTGAACAGCCCTCCCCCTTCTGACAAAACCCAACATCCCTTCTTAGCCCTCTGTCCATCTCCACAGTGCTGCTCAAAGAAAAAGTCCCAGCAAAGCTATTTGACATCTATTGCCTCTGCAATTGCCCTCCAAGTATGAAATCACCCCATTCAGATCCAACAACTGATCACAGAATCACTGAGGTTGGAAAATCCCTCTAACACCATGGAAGCCAAGCATCCCCCAGCACTGCCAAGGCCACCACTAACCCATGTCCCCAAGTGCCACATCCACACACCTTTTGAACAATTCCAGGGGTGGTGATGGTGAGCTGGAGATTGCAGAGCTCTGACTGCCCTCCCAAATACTTCTGGCATTTCATGTCTCAATTGTTTCTCACCCCCTGGCCATGCTGGGGATGAGTCATGTCAGTGCCAAGGAAATCAGGGCTCTGGACTCAGGACAAGGCAGACTAAGCACCTTCAGCCTCCACATCGATTCAAGTGACCTCCCACATTTTCTCTGGAAATGCAAAAGGACAATTGACTCTGACTGGAGACACTGGGTGGTGCAGAGTTTGTCCCTTCTGGCACAGCTCTGCTCTTGGACAATTTTCATTGACTCAACCCAAGTGAGGTGAAAATCTGAGACTTTTGGAATTGGAAACATTTTGTGAAAACCATCAATAAAAGCTCCTCAAACTCTTTCATTGCGTTCAGTGTGTGGAGACCTGGAGGGAAATTTTCTAAAATGCCACTCTTGTCTCACAGAAGTGCTTTCTCAAATAGGAACACTGCTCATTTCTCATTTTAGGTGTAATACACTCCTCAGTTCTGGTTTCTATCACGATACATAAGGCTTTTTCCTTAACTTGGAGCCATAGAAATTGTTGCATCACTGCTGATAAAGCCAGATGCTTGCCGTTACTCAGGATAAAGTGGTTTTTTAATAGCCAGCATCATTAACTACAGACAGTTCAAAACTCCAGAAGCGCTGTAATAGTAATAAATTGTTCAGGAAAAGCAGGCAATTGATATAACTGCTTCCAAAGTAGTGAGGAGAAGGAAAATGGGCTTTCAGAGAAGTGAGTGAGTCACAGTACATCACCCACAGGCTTAGAAAAACACTGGGTTTAGTCCCTGGGAGGTAACACAGTTATGGAGGAGCAGCTACAAAGGATGCCTGTCACTCACCTGAAACCTGGAAGAGCCAGGAGGTGTCCTGGTTAGTCCCTGCTGTACAAAGGATGCCTGTCACTCACCTGAAACCTGGAGGAGCCAGGAGGTGTCCTGGTTAGTCCCTGCTGTACAAAGGATGACTGTCACTCACCTGAAACCTGGAGGAGCCAGGAGGTGTCCTGGTTATCCCCTGCTGTACCCAGCCCTGGCTTCAGCATTCCTGGCTCTGCTTCCTTCAGAAATGGCAAGAGCTTCTTCACCACAAGCAGAGTTACTCCAGAGCACATCAATCCCCCAAACAAACCAACCCCAGCCCCAAACCATACCCTGCCAGCTCCCCGAGGGATGCTCTGCTTGCCATAAAGGCCTCATGGCTTTGTTCTGACAGTTCCAGCTCCTCCCTCCTCCTTGGCCCTTGTGGAACAGCCAGCTCTGGTCCCTGGCTGTGGGCATGGCTTCAGGATGGACATCCACAGCCTCCACACAGGCAGCTTTCACCAGCCTTCCCTCTGGACTCTCAGTTTCAAATCACACTGGCAATATCATCACAATTTCACACTTACATTCAGATTGAAAGTGTGGAAAAATTCCCTTTGCAAGGGCCTCAAAGGATTCCAGCTGAGCCTTAAACTCACAGGGATAACATGAAACCACCCATTTCTGCCGCTGCCTCCTGCCTTCCCCCAGGACACTCTGGGAGACACCTGGATCCACCTTCCCCCCCAGGCTGCCTTAGGGACCCAAAGGTGGCAGAGAGATCCTCCAGTGCTCCTTCAGGCTGTGCAAACCCCCCTCGCAGCCTCTCCCCACTCATTCCCCTGCTCCAGCTTCACTCTTTGGGGTTTTTTTGGGGGTAAGTTCTGGAACATGACTGAATTTTCCCAACTTCTTTCAAGGAGATACTTAATTAAAGCTTTCCCCTCCCTAATGCACACTAAGAAAAGGCAAAGATGAAGAGGACCTGATCAAATTGTGTCTGAGCTGCACAAACAGTTCAATAGGAATATCCCTAATGAGTACACAGCCCATTAAACTCTGTGTCTGTGCATTGGGCTATTGTGGATCAAGCTGATCCTTATCAGCTGGAGTTGTTTGGCAGCAGGGAAGTCATTTGTCTTCAATATGAACACAATGCTCCTATTGCTGCCCATCAGCTGGGGATATTGTGGGGTCGATCAGCAGGCTTTGAGCAGGCAAAGGTGCCAGTTTTAACTCCAACCCAAAGTCAGGTAAGGCAATGGACAGCAGGGAATAGGTTTGATAAGAACAGCATGTTAAAGGAGTTATCTAAGAGTTTTGGTATATAAAATATCAGCTCCATCACTCCCTAGGGACATCAGACCCTGCATCCTCCCCCAAAATCCTGGAGAAGATCAAGACTGAAGCCTACAGGCTGATCCCTGAACCTTTACACACAGCAGCACCTGGATCTGTGTCAGGGCCCATCTTGATAAAGCAGAGCCCACAGCGAAAATATTTTGAGAAAAAAAAATAAGAGAAGCAACTGAGGGAGCTGGGGGGGCTGAGCCTGGAGAAAAGGAGGCTCAGGGGGGACCTTCTGGCTCTGCAAGTCCCTGCCAGGAGGGGGGAGCCGGGGGGGGATCGGGCTCTGCTCCCAGGGAACAGGGACAGGAGCAGAGGGAGGGTCAGGGGGGACAGCAGGAGGAATTTGTGCCTGGCAAGGGTGGTCAGGCCTTGGCAGGGGCTGCCCAGGGAGGGTTGGAGTGCCCAGGCCTGGAGGTGCCCAAGGCAGGACTGGCCGTGGCACTCAGAGCTCTGGGCTGGGGGACAAGGTGGGCATCGGGCACAGGGTGGGCTCTGATCTTGGAGCTCTTTTCCAAGCTCAGGGATTCTGGGATTGTAGAAGACAGGCTGAGCTGCAGTGCATTTGCAATCCCATGAGGGATCTCAGTGCCAAGTTTACTCATTTTCCTCCCAGACATTGAGAGCACAAGAGTTCCTTTCCAAGATCTGCCTCTTAGGCTGATGATGCCAATGAAATTCCACATCTGCAAGAGCAGCTCCAGCAGAAGTAGTTCTGTGTCATTAGGGAAGCAAAACAAACCTCAGGTTTGGTCCCTCCCTCTCCCTACAAAGGAAAAAGCAGAGGCAATCGTCTTCTCTGGCTGATTCTGGACAATGCCCCAGAACAGCCTGGGCTGGTGGGAGGTGTCCCTGCCCATGGCAGGGTGCTGGAATGGGATGAGCTTTAAGGTCCCTTCCAACCCAAGTCATTTCATGGTTCTGCCACGATTCAACCTGTCATTAGTGCCAGGAAGTACCAGGATTTTCTGACTCCTGTAGGGACTTTGTTTATTGGTGGACAATGTCCCCTCTCTCTCACACACCCTCCTGTTGTTGTTTGGGTTTTTTTTCCTCCAGGCATGATCTGCAAATAGCAGCTGGGTATTAAATCAGAGAAGGGTGAAACAAATAGTGTGTTCACCAGAAATCCTCCAGCAGTGTGACTTTGTGACTTTGCCATAGTTTCCTTCACTCCTGCACTGCTCAGCTGCAGAGCAAACTGAGAAAAGAGATCATGTCTTTGCAGAAGTCAGAAAACATCAGGACACTTCATGTTCCTTCTGCAACTTGGAATCCATATTCTTCCCAGCCCTGACCTCTTCCACTTTCTAAGAAATAGGAAGTCTGAATATATTCCCATGTGCAAGCTCCACACCTGGGACTGCAGAGCCCTCCTGGGCACCTCGAGGTGTTCAGTGGCTGCAGCAGCATCTCAACTGCATAAACAGGAATGGAAGAGACTCAGGGCACTGCTGGCACCCACAGAAGTGATAAACAGTGTTCAGCTTGAAGCAACTCCAACCTTAAATGCTTCAAAAGCAAAAAAAAAAAATAAAATCATTGAATGGTTTACATTGGGAGGGACCTGAAAGCCCACCCAGTGCCACCCATGCCACGGGCAGGGACAACTCCCACCAGCCCAGGGGGCTCCAAGCCCCGTCCAACCTGGCCTTGGACACTGCCAGGGATCCAGGGGCAGCCACAGCTTCTCTGGGCACCCTGTGCCAGGGCCTGCCCACCCTCCCAGGGAAGACAATAAAATAATCCCTGAAGATCTGTGCTGATGGTTTACCTCCCAAATAACTCACACTTGGGTATGGTGGGGCTATTTTATATCCCAGCCAGAAGCATCCAAACCCACTGTGCCTGTTCCAGGAACACACTGACTCAGTTGCATATGTCAGCTCGTCTGTCTCATTCTCAGAAGTATTTTTATCATTCAAATTCCAGGGTTATATAACTCAGGTTTGCACCAGGGCCCTGGGGCAGAGCCACTCAAGTGTGACCAGTCTGGGCAGGTGACACTTTTAATCACAGAATGCTCAGCCCAAAGAGAGGCAGAGCTGGGTGAGCAGAGGGTGATGCACAGAAAGAGTCACTGAGAGAGATTGAACCAGGCAGGGCACTTCACTGGCTGGGAGCTCAGTAATTACATGACTCGAGATTCAGTCTTTTTATTAAGAAAATGGTTTATTAGGATTCTACAGCTGCAATCAACGCTGAACTGGTCCTGTTTCCCTGAAGGCTCCTCCAAAGCCTCTCTCAAGAGCTATTTTTGATTCTGAGCTGTATTCCACACTGGTGCTGCCTACAGACAGCTCTTTCAAAGTCAAGAGAATGAGATAAACCAAATATTTCTATCAGCAAACACTCAGGTGAGCGTTGCCCCCACACTGCTCGCTGATGTACAAATCAGCATGAGGAGCCTCTTCTCTGCAAGGAGAGTCACTTCCTTCCAGCACCGAGGAAAATGGTCAGCTGAGCACAAAGCAGCAGCTCCATCCTCTGCTGCACAGCTCAGCTCAGACACAGCAGCCCAAAATATTTCTGAGAGATGAACATGACACTTCTATTGCTTTTGATGAGGAACATTTGGGTTTGACACACATTGGGAGCAGCCACACACAGTGAGCATCAGTGACTGCAATGTTGGTGCCTGGCCTTAAACACCTTTGTGTTCTCCAACCTGTGGAGCAAAACACCCCTCATGTTGATTTAAAAGCATCCTATAGAAAGACACTGGAGTGATCTTAAGGATGGAAACTCAAGCCTGGCTTAAAAACAAACTTCAAAAAATAGGAAAAATTCAAACAACCTTGTTTATTATTCTTTCTTCTTAAATCTGGGCTGGAAACGTCCTGCCTTAGTTTCCAGACATGGAACACCATAACTGCTCTATTAGGATTCCCTGTCTGGAGCCACCTCCCTTCCTTCTCCCCAGCTCTCTGCAGGGATGGTCCCTCTCACTCCCGCTGTGCAAGACTCCAGACCTCAGTGCAGTTTGGCACAGCTAGTCCTGTCCATCCAGCAGCCTTCCCAAACACTGACACTGGAACAGAAATATTTCTCCTCACAGTGGTTTCAGTGGCACCTTTTCAGTTACAGCAATTTTAGTGCCAGACTTTGAAAAATTTGAGTTCTTATACATTTTCTTACCTTGCACTGGGGGGCTGGAGCATGTCCAGGGAAGGGAAGGGAGCTGGGAAGGGGCTGGAGCAGCAGGAGGGGCTGAGGGAGCTGGGGGGGCTGAGCCTGGAGAAAAGGGGGCTCAGGGGGGACCTTCTGGCTCTGCAAGTCCCTGCCAGGAGGGGGGAGCTGGGGGGGGTCGGGCTCTGCTCCCAGGGAACAGGGACAGGAGCAGAGGGAACAGCCTCAAGTTTGTGCCAGGGTAGGGGCAGGTTGGATATTGGGAACGATTCCTTCCTGGAAAAGACTGTCCAGCCCCGTGGTGGAGTTCCCATCCCTGGAGGGATTTAAAAGCTTTGTGGTTGTGGCACTTGGGAACATGGGTTAGTGGTGGCCTTGGCAGTGCTGAGGGAACAGTCGGACTCAATGTTTTCAGAGAGCTTTTTCAACCCTAGTGAGAGTGGGACGTGCCCAAGGTGCATCGTCCCTCCATGCCCAGCACCCCCAGACCCTCTGCCCCTGTGTTTGTAAGCTCAGCCTTGCTGAGTGGATTAACTCAGCTTTATCCTAATTGTCCCAGCTCAGGTTCAGGGCAAAAGGAGGCCGGGCATTCATTATTTCTGCTTTTTTAAAAATTTATTTTGTATTTCTGATTTCCTTCAGGACTCATAACTGCAATATTCAATGTGAAATTCTGAAGGTAGACACTACAAAAGCACATTTGAAGTGGGTTAGAGTTAGGGTTACCCTGCCCTAAAGCCCAGTGGTTTGGGCTTTCTCACATGGGCAGTGCAGTTTATCTTGGAAATGCTGAGAAAAGGACTGAGCTCATCCTGAAGTTACACTTTTACTGAATGACTGAAAGTCGCTACACTGTAACAATTCAGTAAATTACAAGGCAAAAGTTGCCAAAACAAACTCTCCTGAAAATAAAAATATTTGCAAGGACTGGTTTATTTCGACTGTAACTCGTTGCTCTAATTCAGTTTCCTGTAAAGTGAAAGTTGCCACAACGAAGTCTTGGAAAGGAAACTATTTTCCAGGTATTGGTTTCCTTTGTTTTCATCCTTGTTTTTTCACTGATAGAAAGTGGCAGAGTCAGGAAAGAGCAGCAGATCCTGGGAAGGATGTTCAGGTGTGAGGAAGCTGCAAATGTTGGTCTTTTCAACTTTCTGAGTGCAAATATTTGCTTTCTGCAGTTTGCTGATGCCCATGGAATAAACTCCAGGTAAACTGGAGGGCTCAGAGGCTGAAACCCCACTGGGAGCCTGAGGCTCACGGGGAGGCCACAGGGAGGGGATCCCACTGGGATGGGGACCCACAGGGATGGGGTCACCTGGGATAGGATCCCACAGGGAGGGGGTCCCACAGGATGGGGTCACCTGGAATGGGGTCCCACAGGGATAGGGTCACTTGGGATGGGGTGCCCCAGGATGGGATCCCACTGGGATGGGATCCCACAGAGATGGGGTCCCTTGGGATGGGGTCACCTGGGATGGGGTCCCACAGGGATGGGATCCCACAGAGATGGGGTCCCCTGGGATGGGGTCCCCTGGGAGTGTCCCTGTGGGGAGGTTGGAGCTGCCCTGACTCAGCACCAGGAGATCACCACACACCCAGGTTTACCAGCCCAGAACAAATCCCACCAGCCACGAGCCAGGGCTGAGTTCCCAGTGGCACCAGTATTTATCTAAATATTGAGGAATTTGGGGAACTGACAGTGGTGACCAGTCTCACTGGTGCTCCCTGCCCAGATTCTCCCGCAGGGCTCTTGCAAAATCCAATTTTGCCTCCCCTGTATCTTGCACAGGAGAAGTTTGCTCTGCGAGCCATGGGTTTATTACTTTCCAGGTGCAGAAAGTTTAATTTTGTGCTGAAAGGTAATAGGGGAAAAAATGAATTATTTTTAAACTGAAAATGAAAAAGAGCAGGTTTAGGTTAGATATCAGGCAGAAATTCTTGCCTGTGAGTGTGGTGAGGCATCTGTTCCTTAGAATAACAGAATGTTTTGGATTGAAAAGGACCTAAAAGATCATTCAGTCCCACCCCTTGCCACGGGCAGGGACACCTCCCACCAGCCCAGGGGGCTCCAAGCCCCGTCCAACCTGGCCTTGGACACTCCCAGGGATCCAGGGGCAGCCACAGCTTCTCTGGGCACCCTGTGCCAGGGCCTGCCCACCCTCCCATTGCTGCACATTCAGTCTAACAAATACATGATATGCACTGTTATATCATTTATCAGTGTCGAGTTGTAAGAGTTACAGGACAGTTTAAAGTCAAGCAGCAAAGATAACTTCAATCCTGGGAACCTTTTATTCTGCCCTTACTGTGCACCCAGGGCAATGGTGCTGGAGGAGCCCCTGGCAGCCCTAACACGGTGCTGCAAATGTGGGTGTGCCTTGGGAAGGGCCGGGAGAAGCAGCAGGACCAGGGGTTCAGCTGCTTGTCAGGGGTGAAGGGGAGGTGTTGGGAGGGCCCCAGGGCTGGGTGGGAGCCTGGACAGGTTGATCTCCCCTTCACCCTCTGCAAACACCTGCTGGGGGTGATGCAAAGGGAGGGGTTTCCATCACTCATCCCGAAGCTTCAGGTGGGGACACTGCTGAGAGGGGACAGCAGGAGCTGCTGCCACAGCCCTGGTTCCCTTCTCCAGGGACAGGGCCATGGGCTGGGGCAGCTCCAACCACTGCTCAAGGGTGGAAACACCTCCTATCTACTGCAGGTCACCATATATCTATAATTATACAAATATATGAAAGTATCTCATCCATCATCTTTATGTAGGCACAGATCAATTTGATCAAACTATGAGACTTCTAAACTTTGTAAGTTTGCTTAAAAGGGAAAAAACCCACACCACACACACACAAAAAGACCCCAAAACAACAACAAAAACTGCATCCCAAACCCAGACTTTACTTATTACCCAGTACTATGTACTATAGGGTTTTATTTTCCCTTATACATGAAAAAACATTTTTTCCATAAAATCATGTTTCCTTAATCCCAGAACATGCATGTTGGATGGGCAAATCCTTTTCCACAAGCCAGGTGTTCAGCTGTACCTGTCCCAGAGGAAACAGGCTGGCACCCCAGACTGCAGCATCCCAAAACCTCCTCTCTGGAGGAGGCACAGCTGTGCTCAGACACTGATGTGACAGTGTCAAAGGCATAGGATTTTCCTAAATGTAACAAACTTCAGTTCACTTTGCTGTAGGACAATGTGGTTGATATAAAGCAAATTTTCTCCTCATTTGTGGTTTCCATTTTGTTTTGTTTTGGGGGTTTTTGTTTGTTTTTTTTTTTTTTTTTTTGGTATTTTTTTTACATTTTCAGTGTTTCCCTTGTCTACTGCCACTGAAGCTGTGTAGTCAGACATTTTATTTACATGGATAGAATAAGCTAATTAGCCTTCCATATACATTTCCAAACAATCCATCCATTTTAATTGGATTATGTAAGGAATTGGACAGCAAGTTGCCAAGCAGAGCACAACAGATGGAATGCTGGCTCTGCACAGAGCTCAGCCACTGTACAGGAGCACATGGGAATGTAGGATAAGAAGAATATGATAATAAAGAATAGGAACAACCCACTCCAAACCAATACTGCCAGGGGATTGTTTCCAGACTTCTCAGTAATTCCATGTTTTCATTCCCTGCTCTCCAGAACTGTAATATTGCTGAGTTTGCCAGCAGTGTATTTGGGAAACACTGAATTTTGGTATTTTTGCCTATTATCACACAGGAGGCTCTTGGTTTTCCTCAATCTCTCCTTTAGAATCATTCCTCCCTCTTTGAGTTATTCCCTTCCTGGTTTGTTTCTGAGACAATTTGCTCCATGTTTCATCACTCATCCCCAGCTCTTTGGATTTCCCTCTCACCTGTGGCTTTTCTTCATGGATTCCTCCACTTGCAGGAGACTTTGGAGCTTCTGGGGCTTATCCAAAGCACCAGGATGTTCTGTGAGGACTCTGCTTCCCTTCTGGAGAGAACACCAAGACAGCAGTCACTTACAGCATATCCCTTTTAAAATCCCATTATTTACAGTGCTTTGTTCCTTCTTCCTCATTTAGGATGGAATATTTTAGCTGGAAGGGACCTAAAACAATCCTCTGGCCCAACTGCATGACCATGTCAGGGCTGACCCAAAGTTAAAGCATTTTGTTAAGGACATTGTCCAAATGTCTCTTGAGCATGGACAGCCCTGGAGCACCGAGAACCTTCCCAGGGATCCTGTTCAGCTCCCTGCAAGCAGGACCCATTGAGCCCTTTGCTTTCCACCAGAAATATTTTATAGAGCAGAGATCCATGTTGTGAAAAACCAGCAGCCCTTTAGGGGATAAGGAATGCCTGCTTGCCCACTGTGCATGGCCCCATCTCCAAGGCTTTGTGTTCTCTGCCTTTGAGTGTGTCCATCCCAAGAGGCTTCAGAGCACATTCCTGGCCTGATGTCCTGAGAAGAGGTATCCCTGGGTCTATTTTAAATTTCCTCCTGCTGCTGCAGAGGCCTGGCAGGAACAGCAGTGCCTTCCCAGTGTGCTGAGTGTGCTGGTCAGTAACTGCAATAATTGGGTGATATATTAAAATGTCCTGTAAACCAATTTGCAGCAGGTGAATGATTGCTCTGCTTGAAAGGCTTCCATTTTCCTTCCTTATTTTTCAAAGCAGATACTTATTATAATACAGGTTATTAAACATCAAAGGTTTACTTTGTCTTGAGACAATTTAGCTTCTTTTAGAGGTCCATAAATGCTTTATTGTGCGTGGTTCTGAATAAATACCTGATTCTGTGTGAGATCAGCACTCACCCGCTGGAAGTTACAGAGCTCTGAGAGCAGGGGCTTGTTTGCCAGCCTGGGAGCCCGTGGCACTTCTGATGGAGATGTCACCTACCTCTGCTCACCTCTTGTCACATAAGGGCCACTTCCAAAGTCTCCTCTTTGTCTCAATTGTGTGTCAAGTGCTACAGAATCAAAATAAACTCACACTGCTCACATTGCCAGGTGAGAAAGAGGAACATCTCAGGGACAGGGCCCAGGCAGTGCCATCCCCAGGGACACTTCAGGACCCTGAGCAATGTTGAGAGCCCTCAGTGCCTGGGGGATGCTCAGGCTCTTGGGACCAAGGCAGTGAAGCTGGTCCACCACTAACCCATGTCCCCAAGGGCCACATCTGCATGGCTTTTAAATCCCTTCAGGGATGGGGCTCCATCCCTGCCCTGGGCAGCTGTGCCAGGGCTGGACAGCCCTTTCCAGGAAGAACTTTTCCCCAGTATCCAGCCTGACCCTGCCCTGTCCCCACCTGTCCCAGTTCCCTCTGCTCCTGTCCCTGTTCCCTGGGAGCAGAGCTCGACCCCCCCCGGCTCCCCCCTCCTGGCAGGGACTTGCAAAGCCAGAAAGTCCCCCCTGAGCCTCCTTTTCTTCAGGCTGAGCCCCCCCACCCATCACCTCCATCCCCAGGACACAGTGACAGTAGGGAGTGGGGTGTCCCTGCTGCAGGACTGAGGAGGACATGGGAGTTAAAAACATCAGAACAACAACAAAAACAGGAGTGTAAGTTAATAATAACATGTACCATGTTTCAGAGTTTGGTGGAGCCTCCATGAGTGTCTGTTTTCCATGCCCACCCACAGGCTGAGGGATTTTAAGGATGGAAGTCACCCTCGGTGCCAGGCAGGCAGCAATTGCCAAGTGGATCTCCACAGATAGTGCCAGTTTTCAGGAAACACTTACTGTGTCCCTTTAATCTTCTGCATTTCAAACCACAAAGTGAAGTGTGCACCCTCCAGCTGCCTGTGTGGCTCTCTGGGGAACCTCATAAACATGTCACAACACCCCTCAGGCTCCGGGGCAATTCTGTACCAGTGCTTTTCCCAGCCCCAGGCTCTCCACTGGCAGGAGGAGGGTGATGCCTCCGGTGAGGTGAGCACTGCCTTCCCTCACCCTCCAACTCAGGAGTGAGCACAAACCACAGGTACTTGTGCCCTGAGATTCACAGCAAAGTATCTGAGAGTTTTTCATGGCTCTTGCTTATGAACCAATCCTAGAACCATGGAATCACAGAGTGCTTTGAGTGAAAAGAGACCTTCATGATCCCTGTCCACCCAAACCAGCCCATAATTCTGTGATTGTTTTCCCTGTGTCCTTCTGTGCTTGGCTCCTGCTGCCAGCAATGCCAGGTCTTGGATCTCTGATAATGCAGCACCTACCAAGCCTGTAAAGTTACAGCAGGGCTAAACCAGCTCCCAGTACTCAGCACAGCCAGGGGCTGCCTCGCAGCTCTCCAAGGTGGAGTAAAACCCCTGTAAAGTCCTCTAAAGTGCAAATAACGCTTTCAAAAGGCAGGCTGGAAGGTTTGAGCATTGCCCTCCTGTGAGGGACATGTTCTGCCAGCTGAGTGCAAGGGCAGGCAGGGAAAACTTGCCTTTCTCTTCAAACACAAACTCCTTATGCTGTCTGTGCTGCCGCTGAGAAGCCACGTTAGTATTCCAGGGCTGAATCCCTGCTCCTGGTGGGGGACAAAGCTCCATGGAATCTGAAACATGCTTTGTGTCTCTGGGGGCACAGAAACATCAGCTCAGCAGCCAGGAGAGCAGCAGCAGTGCTGTGGAATAGTGCTGTGGGATAGTGCCATGGGATAGTGCTGTGGGATAGTGCAAAGTTATAGTGCTGTGGGATAGTGCTGTGGGATAGTGCTGTGGGATAGTGCTGTGGGATAGTGCAAAGTTATAGTGCTGTGGGATAGTGCTGTGGGATAGTGCTGTGGGATAGTGCTGTGGGATAGTGCTGTGGGATAGTGCAAAGTTATAGTGCTGTGGGATAGTGCTGTGGGATAGTGCTGTGGGATAGTGCTGTGGGATAGTGCAAAGTTATAGTGCTGTGGGATAGTGCTGTGGGATAGTGCTGTGGGATAGTGCTGTGGGATAGTGCAAAGTTATAGTGCTGTGGGATAGTGCCACGAGTTAGTGCCATGGGAGAGTGCTGTGGGAGAGTGCTGTGGGATAGTGCTGTGGGATAGTGCCAAGGGATGGTACCATGGGATAGTGCTGTGACAGCCCCTGCCATCCCTACAGTGTGGACCTGCAAGTCCCAGCTGGGTCTGGCCTGAGGTCTTGGCCATGAGGGGACAGTTTTTTGCCTTTGCTGCTGGACCCAGAGCACTCAGGGAAGCCCTGGCTGGCAGGACCCCCTTGGCTGAGTCCTGATGGGCTGGGGAGGGAGGGGTCTGCTAATGGCACTACACGGAAAATATTGTTCCTTTCCAACTTTAAGGATTAATTTGGCCCCAGTGTTTTGTCAGCCATCTCCTGATGTTTCACTCACACCCAGGGGCTGAGCTGAAGCCATTAAGTGCTTTCCCAAGGCTTTGCTGCTCATGGTTGCAGCTCTGCTCCTTTCTCAGGATATCCAAGAGCTCTCTGCAGCTCCCATGCAGCAGGGATTGACTGGAAGGATGCCAGGAAAGCTTCCAAGGCCCCAGATCCAGGGACTGAATACTGACAAGCCTGAAATCCTGCTCAGCATGAGCAAGCATCACGTTTGTCCCTCTGTGCCTGGGAAGGATGCAGGGCTTTCCTGGGTGCTGGGCTGGCAGCAGCCCTGCCCTACGGAGCAGGACCTGGGCTGTTGGGGCTCACAAGCTCAGCCCAAACAAGCCCCAACTCCCAGGGCTGGGTGGGGTTCATTTTCCAGGCAATTTAAACAAATCCATGGTGGGACTGCCCCTGCCTGGCTTTCCTGTCCCCCTCTCCCTCCTCCTGCTGACAAGGCAGGCTTAGCCCAGAGAGCTGAAGGTTATCCCAGACTCTGATCCCAGACTCTGATCACATCCTGGGTACCCCCTGCACCCCATCCCCCTGCTGCAAGGGCCCCCCATGGAGGGAGGAGAGAGGCTTGGGCAGGGGGGAGGCACACTCTCAGTTTGGATCCACTTTGGCTGCAGCACAGCTCTGGCTTTCAGCACGAAAACCCATGTTTGAGGGCTCTCACATCCTTGCTCCTGCAGCTTCTGAACTGGGTATCTGTAGGTAAGCAGGAAAATAGGTCACTCCTTGCTTCAGGTGCTTGTGTTTGAAAGCGTGGCCGGGAAAACAGATTAAAGGAGCAAAAGAGTGAGGAAGGGGGGAATGGACCATCAGAGTGAGACATTATAGGCACCTTATCAACTGATCATTTCACCTATGAGTTTACCTCTAACTTTAGCACAATGGTGCTCACAGCACAGATAAACCCTTGTCTGTGTGAGCCAGAACCAGATAAATAAAAAAGGAGGAATTCTGGGCTCTGTACTACTTGGGGACACAGTTCAGGGGTGATTATGGTGGGCCTGGGTTGGTGGCTGGACTGGATGGGCTGGAAGGTCCCTTCCAACTCTGATGATTCTCTGACTTTGTGGCCCTGAGCATTTTGCCATGGAAATGGAAATGGATGTGTCACCAAAATGGGAGGTTCAGCAGAGATTCCTGATGCTTTCTGTGGCCACAGCTGTGTCCGTGGAGTTGAGAGGGGTTCAGACACAGAGGAGAGTGGCAAAGAACAGCCCTTAAGCCCAGGCAATATATCAATAATCATACAAGTGCCTGATACAAGATGGACATTGATAAATGCCAAATTCCCCTCCAGGCCTCTCAGCCCCATCTCCATGGGCTGTGCCAGGGCTTTCCCTGATGTTCCTCCACACAGGCACCATTCCCAGGCTCTGCACACTTCCCTCTCAAATTGTGATTTTGCCTGGGAATGGTAATTCCAGGCATGGATGTTCCTTTCAATAGAAATCACATTTAAAAGGTGCCATCCTTCAGGGATTAGCTGGGGAATATCCATTACCGGCCCAGAGAGCAGAAAATGTGATGATAAGTTCTTTGAAAGAGAGAATCTTGATAAGTCCTGATAAATCTCAATCTTGGCAATTTGGTGTGATATTCCCTTTGGGAACCCCCCTGCACTGTTCCAGTCCTGTGCTGCACATGGATCACTTGGGCAGCTGTTGGGATGTGTCTGCTTGAAGCAATCCGGTCTAGCAGAAAATACACCAGCCCATGGCAGGGGGTGGGACTGGATGGGCTTTAACCCAGCCCAGCCTCTTCTATAACAATCCTGTGATGATTTATCTGACTNCCAGGGCTGGGTGGGGTTCATTTTCCAGGCAATTTAAACAAATCCATGGTGGGACTGCCCCTGCCTGGCTTTCCTGTCCCCCTCTCCCTCCTCCTGCTGACAAGGCAGGCTTAGCCCAGAGAGCTGAAGGTTATCCCAGACTCTGATCCCAGACTCTGATCACATCCTGGGTACCCCCTGCACCCCATCCCCCTGCTGCAAGGGCCCCCCATGGAGGGAGGAGAGAGGCTTGGGCAGGGGGGAGGCACACTCTCAGTTTGGATCCACTTTGGCTGCAGCACAGCTCTGGCTTTCAGCACGAAAACCCATGTTTGAGGGCTCTCACATCCTTGCTCCTGCAGCTTCTGAACTGGGTATCTGTAGGTAAGCAGGAAAATAGGTCACTCCTTGCTTCAGGTGCTTGTGTTTGAAAGCGTGGCCGGGAAAACAGATTAAAGGAGCAAAAGAGTGAGGAAGGGGGGAATGGACCATCAGAGTGAGACATTATAGGCACCTTATCAACTGATCATTTCACCTATGAGTTTACCTCTAACTTTAGCACAATGGTGCTCACAGCACAGATAAACCCTTGTCTGTGTGAGCCAGAACCAGATAAATAAAAAAGGAGGAATTCTGGGCTCTGTACTACTTGGGGACACAGTTCAGGGGTGATTATGGTGGGCCTGGGTTGGTGGCTGGACTGGATGGGCTGGAAGGTCCCTTCCAACTCTGATGATTCTCTGACTTTGTGGCCCTGAGCATTTTGCCATGGAAATGGAAATGGATGTGTCACCAAAATGGGAGGTTCAGCAGAGATTCCTGATGCTTTCTGTGGCCACAGCTGTGTCCGTGGAGTTGAGAGGGGTTCAGACACAGAGGAGAGTGGCAAAGAACAGCCCCTAAGCCCAGGCAATATATCAATAATCATACAAGTGCCTGATACAAGATGGACATTGATAAATGCCAAATTCCCCTCCAGGCCTCTCAGCCCCATCTCCATGGGCTGTGCCAGGGCTTTCCCTGATGTTCCTCCACACAGGCACCATTCCCAGGCTCTGCACACTTCCCTCTCAAATTGTGATTTTGCCTGGGAATGGTAATTCCAGGCATGGATGTTCCTTTCAATAGAAATCACATTTAAAAGGTGCCATCCTTCAGGGATTAGCTGGGGAATATCCATTACCGGCCCAGAGAGCAGAAAATGTGATGATAAGTTCTTTGAAAGAGAGAATCTTGATAAGTCCTGATAAATCTCAATCTTGGCAATTTGGTGTGATATTCCCTTTGGGAACCCCCCTGCACTGTTCCAGTCCTGTGCTGCACATGGATCACTTGGGCAGCTGTTGGGATGTGTCTGCTTGAAGCAATCCGGTCTAGCAGAAAATACACCAGCCCATGGCAGGGGGTGGGACTGGATGGGCTTTAACCCAGCCCAGCCTCTTCTATAACAATCCTGTGATGATTTATCTGACTGACCACTGCCACATTTCTGCCTCAAATTCCCCTCAAATCACGTATATTCAACCCTCTCTTCTAAAGAGGCACTTCAGATTTTACCTGCTGAGGAATTATAAAGGAAGAATACTCAATGCTCATAAAAGTAATAAAAATATTTCAATATAACTGCGTTTTAATCATTCTGACACACAGTAAAAAGGAGACAACAGGAAGGAGGGCTGTGTTGTGCCAAGTGCTGTACAAAAGGTGTTTTATCAGCTCCAGGAACTTGCCTGCAGCATTTTGATGAGCAGCATGGTCATACAGGCTGCCTTGGCCCTCATCCAGCCAAGTGCTGAGCAGCTGAGTCTGACCTTCTGTGCCTGCAAGAGGCCTCAGCAGCTGAAGTGTCAGCACAGACTGCAACCATAGAAAGGGAAGAGAGAAAAAGTGGCAATTCAAAAGTCTTTGGCAGGGCAGTGACATGGGAAGCAGTAGATGCTGCTGCCCCAGAGTCACAGGGAGCCCCAGACAGGACTGGTGCTCAGTCCCCATCACATCCCACTCCCCTTGGTGCTCCCCAACTCCTCCTTCTCACTCCTCTTTCCCCTCTTCCTGGTGGCATTTGCATTTCTCCTCTGGCAGTGCCTTCTGTTCCCTGCTCTCCAGGAAGATCCAGGCAGCCCAGGCAGGGCGAGTTATTGCCTAGCACAGCCAACATTTCAAACAGGCTCAGCTTAAAAATTCCCTGTGTGTGGTTCTACAAAATGAGAGACCCGCCCTCACATGTCCACCCCTTGCAGGTCAGGATGGTTTCAGTGCACAGGCTTAAAATGCCATTTTGGGACCTGAAACAAGGCTGAGTAGTGATGGAATCTCTGCCACCACCCCAGTGACCTGAGACTGCTCAGACAGATCCTTAAATCTCAACAGAGTAGAAGTTACCTCTGATTCCTTTGGGAAGGGTCACATTCCAAAGGGACAGGCCACAGTTCATGTGTCACTGTAAGCAGGTCACCACATTGCAAAGTTATTCATTTAAATGAGGAAAGTATTGTCTTTTCAAGTAGCAAAATGTTACACTGAATTATCTCTTCAGGATCATTGGTATTTTTTACTGCATTGTGTTCAGTATGGAATCCCAGACTGGTTTGGGCAACCTGTGCCAGGGCCTCACCACCCTCACAGGAAAGAATTTCTCCCTAAAATCTGCCCTGATATCACCAGAGTCATTAGTCTGTGCTGCTCTTGTGCAACTGCCAAATTAAGAACTCTTTAATAATTCAGATTTATTACCTGTGGTTTCTCTTGACCAAACAGGAAAGATTCTCTAAGCAAGTAATTGGGTATGAAGTCTAAGTGAGCTGTATTTATTTCTCTTTAGTGACAGCTGAATGATTAGAAATGCTGCTATTTTGCTCTGCTCTGCTCTATGTGATTTCACATCTGGATGGGTTAGTATTTCATAAAGCTCCCCCCCTGCTCAGGATAACAAGGCACATTCTGATCTTTCTGCCTCTCATTGCTATGCTCTCATTTTTGAATCAATAACTTTGATGTGTGTTTGTTTGCATATTTTTATGCCATGTGAGTGATCTCTGTTTTTGTTTTGGTGGGGTTTTTTAACTTTCAATACCTAATTTTTAATGAGTATAATGAGCAGGATGTGCAGTTTTACACTCAGATGTAAATAACTCAAATGTGCTGTAATGCACTCTGGAATGAAAATGTGTTCTACAAACAGCCTGACACAGGATCTATTTCCTTCTGCTTTCATCAGAGAGAAGTAATTTTCTGTTTGACTGATAATTGACTCAACTGCCCAAAAACAGACATTCCAAGGACTTCCCAGAAATTGGTTAATTGAATCTTTTCCACACTGTTCCTAACACGTGGGAAAGGCCCTTCCCCTGAGTCTGCCCTCGGTGACCACGGGCTGAGTTATTTGTGTGGTTGGTGGTTGTACCAGCAGACCTTCCCTCTGAATCCAGCCCCTGAACGTCTCCCCTGAATGTGGAATCTTCTCCCAGCCCCAGGGGAAGGGAGAAGGGCTGTGGGAGCTCCCCAGAGCTGTTCAGGGAAGCAGCTCCTGCTCCTCCTGCAGCACCCTGGGAATGCACTGGGACTGAGGCAAAGGGGAGCTGGGATGGATGGATGGAATGTCAGGGAGCTGCAGGCTGAATTCAAACCAGCTCCTTCTCACTGGAGCCCACGAACCTCTGAATTACTGGAGACACTCCCAAAGCTGGGCACAGTCTGCTCCTTCTCCTGCATTATTTGTTATCCATCCCCTCTGCCAGGACTGAGGATGTGTCAGGCTGGCACTTTGTAGGACACCAGAAGCATTTTGTCATTGAGGATACTCTCACTCTCGTCCCCTTGAAGAGGATCACATGAAGAGGAAAAATTCCAGTAGCAGGAGGACCTGTAACCAGGATTGTCTCAAGGAACACAGGACACATCTCTACAAACACATTCTCTGCAAAAATGAGATGCATTTAGGATTTACTGCATTTGAAAAAGTAAAGTTGGCAAGACCTCATGGCTTTAAAATGACATTAAAAAGACCTTATTCCCTTTTGGTGCAGTATTCCCTGTTCCCATTCCGTGTAATTCCCGAGCCCTTTGTCACAGACCAGTGACATACAGGGAGTACCTGACACTTCAGGTTGGTCACAGGTGGGCAGTGATGTGATGGCTCCTTCCAAAATGACAGATTTACAGGACCTTGCCATGCTCCTGTACAGTCTCCTGCTGGGAACAAGACAAGAGGACATGGCCTCAAGCTGTGCCAAGGCAGGGGGGACATCAGAAGGAATTCCTTCCTGGAAAGGGTGGTCAGGCTTTGGCAGGGGCTGCCCAGGGAGGGTTGGAGTGCCCAGCCCTGGAGGTGCCCAAGGCAGGACTGGCCGTGGCACTCAGAGCTCTGGGCTGGGGGACAAGGTGGGCATCGGGCACAGGGTGGGCTCTGGGGGCTGGCAGGGCTTTGCCAACCCAAATGATTCTGGGATTCTATTCTGTGATTCCACGAACCAGCTCCTGTCCCAGCATTCCCAGGCTGTGGAGCCAGAGCCAAGAGGCTGCTTTTGTCATGGTGGGAAATTCCTTAGTTAGGGACTCTTAGCAGAGCCACAGAAATCACCAATCCTGACACTCCTCCATGGAAGAGGCATCAGAGGTGATGTGCACAACAGCCTGTGGTGTTTCTGATGCTTGGGCCACCAATGGAATTTCTGTGAATCCTGGGAAAACTGCAGCTCAATGGGAAGTGCCCACGGGCTGAGCAAGCAGCAAGCAGAGTCTCAGCAGCGAGGTGTGGCACCAGTGGGAGCAGTGCCATGCTCAAGGCATACCCTTCCTTTGTAAATGAAACTGAAAAATTGGGAAGTTACAGAAAGGAACCAGAAAAGAATAATTTGGAGCTGAATGAAACGCCTGGCAGCATAAATCTGGAGGGTTCAATATGTAAAAGTAACAGAAAAACACCATGGCATGACTGGATCATTGTAGCAAGTCATCAAAGGAGCAAAATCCACTTACTGGCCCAGTCCTCTCCCCAGCTGGGAAAGGCAAAACAAGATGCAGCACATGACAACTGGAACATGAATCAGGTTTGTCACTGAGCAGCAGTTCCACCAGCAAAACCTTCCTCGTATTTTCATACATGTGAGCCCTGAGAGGAAGAACAGGACAAGAACTTGCTCTGGTATGGGGTGCAGGGAGACTCCAGGGCTCAGAGAGCAAGAAGAGAAGCAAAGGAAACAAAACTAGGTGAAGAAGCCACTCTTTGAAGCTTTCAGAAGTGTTCTGTAAAAGCAACCTCGTTGGTCATGTTCCCCCACAAGTCCCTCTCCATGGGAATGAGCAGCACAACTTCAGGGGAGGAAAGAAACGGGACTGAAATGGTGTTTGTTTTACACTGTTGGTGGCCAAAGCCTGGTGGCAAAGGACAGCAGGGGTCTTTCCAGCTCTTGTGTTGACTTTGGTCTACTCATGGAGAGGAGCACAACTTCCCTTTGTCCCAAAAGGTGTTCCAACAGGAGTAGAGTGGATGTCAGGACATGTTAGACCCCAGCATTGCCAGCAGCTAAATAAATTTGCTGTGGTGGGAGCACCCCCTGGTTTTTTACTATTTTTGCATTGCTATTCCATGTTTGTGTCTGGGAGGAGCAGCAGCTTGAGGAGCAGAAGGTTCCTGTGGGAGCAGGGACATGGCACACGTGCCTGCTCCTGCCAATGCTCCAGCTCCAGCTCCACCAAGTTCTCCTGGTCCCACAGATCTGTTTTCACAAGTGCCACTGCCCTGGGGGAATCAGCCACACAATGCAGGAGAAGAGGTGTCACCTACAGCCAGAATGGAGGAAAATGACATGTAAATAGTGATGCAAATGCAAAATAATGCACTCATTATAATAGTGGCGAAGCACAAGGCAGCACTAGATTGCCCATTTTTGGCATTATAAAATATGGAAAGCTGCCTTTCTCCAGCCAAACACACATTTTGGAATTCTGAGCAATGTGAGGGTTTTGGGGCAGTTTCATGTTTCTAAGCTCAGCAGTTGGTTGGTTTGTGCTGCTGCTCGTGTGTTGTTCTGCCTGTGGCTGCACTTTGCCCCTTCCTGCCCTTCGGGACCTGGGTCCTTGGGGATGGAGTAGGTGGTTGTAGCAGTTGTGGTGGACCCGTGTCTGATTGAGGCTGAAACTGCCGATGAAGGTGTGAGATTAACAAAGCCATGCTACTGTCACACCGAGCAGTTTTACACCCTGACAGAGGCCAGAAGCTGTTTGTTCATACCCAGGCCAGAAGCTGTTTATACCCAGACCAACCCTCTCCATGAAGAAATTCAGAGCCCTGGAAGGCCGGGCTGGCTCTGCAGAGGGATGCTTCCCTACCCCATCCCCTGAGGTAGGTGCTCTCTGCAGGAAGCTGCAGGTAACCATGGCAATGGGCAAACAGGGCTAATCCCAGCCCAGCAAACCTTTAGCCCTCGTTTGAGAGGGAGTGTTATTTGAAGAGCTTCAAGGTGTGTGTAAGAAAGGCTTAAAAGCTTCTGGTCACCGAGTGCTGCTCTGGACCTGCCATTAACTGCTTTTCTGGTTAATTCACTGGGTTTCTGGTTACCTCTTTTGTCTTTGAAACCTTTTCTGCTCATCCCTGGCTTTTCCTCAACACGCAGCTTTGTTACCTTTGCAAAGTTGCTGCCTCTTTTCCTCCCTCTCTCCACATAGTCCTTCACTGTTTTCCAGTGCTCCCAGTCTGGTCCAGCAGTCTCCAGTTCCACTACTGTCCTTGGACTGGTGCTGCCACTGAACCTGCCCTCAGAGACCATCCAGGCTTTGCTCGGCCCCCAAATCTGGTTTTCAGTGGTTTTAGGGGGGATTTGGCCAAAGACTTCAGATTAATTATATCAACCAGTGGCATGTTCCCTTTTCTAAGCCCTCACTGAAATATTCAGATATTTCCCATAGATTTTTAACAAGCCATTGACTTAGAATCCCAGAGTCATTAAGGTTATAAAAGCCCTCCAAGGCCATCAATTAGAACCTTCAATTGATTTCTGCGGGAATGTTTTATCACGTTCCAAGCTTCTTTTTAACTACCCCATGAGCAGCACAGCCTGGTGGTTACCTCTGTTGGCAGCTCTCCTTTTGGTCAGTCTGGAGTGTACCAAGGTGAAATGTTGGGGCTCCATAATTCTCTGTATTGCCAGAAGATTTGGGAATATCTGACCTCATTTATCACCTCCCACCTCTGTGGAGAACTAGGGGCTTTTCAGTGACCAGCTCCATATTTTTATCACTAGTTCTTTCTACAAATTCTAAACCTTTTTCTCTGATATAAACCAAAGATATGAACAGAGACACTTCATTTGTAAATATATTTTTCATAATATTTTCTATTTGGTTTAGTTTGAAACGCAGAATCAGGCAGCCTGTGCCAGGGCTGGACAACCCTCTCCATGAAGAAATTTCCCCCACTCTCCAAAGCCCGGGTGTTTTGCAGGGTTTAAACCATTTTTACTCAGTTGGCAGATCAGATGCAGACTCGATCCAAGGTCCCAGTGGGAGTGCTGAGGAGGGACTGCAGTGACATTTGTATGGATAACAGCTCCTGGGTGAAAACACAATACTTTGTCATTTTTCCATCAAACTTCTAGTTATGTTTATTCTCCAACAGTAATGTTTTACTACAGCCCAGATTTGCAGATTCCCTGAGCTGGCTGCCTTTAACAACCAGCATTTGCATGAATTCCCTGCATTGACATCCATATTTTTATATGTATAATAAAGCAAACCACTGAAGGATCATCTAAACTTTATTTACTGTGGCTGTGCTGCAATATTTAGATCTGCTAAAATCGCATTTTGGTTGTGCTATCAGTGCACAGGCAAAGCAGCAAATCCCCTTTCCAAAGACCATGGGCACAGACCACACCACCAAATATAACCTGAATATTTACTGAGTATTGAATTTGTTACAAGAGGGGTTTGATCACCAATAATTTGTTTTTAAGAAAAATCAAAATTTGAAAGTAACAACTGTTGTCCTCTAGAAATGGAAGTTTGGGACTCTTTATGGTTTAATTTGGTCTTTGTATATTTCCTTTCAATGGGAAGTGATATATTCCTTACTTGATATTTCAGTGAGACTCAGTGGTTGTGGCTCTGTTGTTGTCCCAGTGCCACTGAAGCCATCAGGAGACTCGGTTACAGAGCACAAATTGGCCTTTCTTCCTCCTCCTTTCTCTCTGTGTGGCTGTTCCATCCCTGGAAGTGTTCAAGGCCAGGCTGGACAAGGTTTGGAGACCCCTGGGCCAGTGGGAGGTGTCCCTTTGGTCTGGCACTGCCTTCCCCAGGGCTGTGGGTGTCCAGATGCTCCCACCTGTCAGCCCAGAACTCCCCTGAGTCGGGCTCTGCAGGGAAGAGACTTTTCCAGAGTAAATTGTCTGCACATGGATGTTGTTGGTCAGTTCTGAGCTGTCCCTGAGCACAGTGGCACAGGCAGAGGGTGAGGCACCGACCTGCTGCTCTGCTGCAGCTGCTTTTATTTAAAATTCCCTATGAGGAAATATTTAAACAAGTTTTCTCTTGTATCTTCTCCCCTCTGTGTGACTCAGGGAATTGGGAAATAGCCTCAGTGTCGCTATAAATGAATAGCCCCAATGTCTCTGACTGAAAGGGAAAAAAGAGATTCTGGAATTGCACATGAACATCTGTGGTGTTCTCTTCGTTTGTCCAATATTCAAGTGATGCCTGGGAGCTTCCAAATAAAGGTTCGTTCTATCTCTATCTATCTATCTGTCATCTGTCTATCTGCCTACCTACCTACCTGCCTATCTATCATCTGTCTGTCTATCTATCTATCTATCTATCTATCTATCTATCTATCTATCTATCTATTTCTATCTCCACTAATGATGTCTTGAAAGTTTTTTGCAGGAATTTAGGCATCACAAGGGAGAAACAGCAATGTGTGAAAGCAGGCAGGAAGGTTTTACCATGCAGCAAGGCCTTCCCACCTCACACAAAGAAGACAAATCCAAAGGCTGGAGTTAAGCCTGGCTTTACTGTTCACATGACAGCAGAGCTGCCAATCTGCTCCTGGCTGAAGGAGGATCGGCTTGTTCTCTGAGCTCACCCCTGGTCAGCTGGGGACTCCTGTTCCAGCCTGTTTGTGTGGAGGCAAAGATCTGAGGGAAGCTAAATCTGTGAAACTGGTTTCATTATAACCCCAAATCCTCCCCTGCCCAGCTGCTGGGAGCAGGCAGAGAGGGGAGGTGCAGGTGGCACCTGGTCCCTTGGCACTCGGCAGCACAGTGACTCCTGAGGCTGCTGAGGAGCTTAGGGAGGTCCCAGGGGCCCCATATCCTCTTTATTCCTCAGAAATGCTGTAGGAGAGATGGTTCCTGGCACTGTGTAAACTTAAACCTTTCAAAATTATTTACTGTCCTTTTGTTCTAAATCTCTCACTAATTTGCAAGGCCATATTTTTGTTTATTCTTTCATTTATTTCGTTTTGCTTTGCTTTTGGAAGCAAAATTGCTTCTAACACAGTCCCAGTTACAGCCAGAAGTGCTCCTACCAACCCCTAGGTTAGGATTGAAGCACTCTGATGCTGAGAGTATCCAGAATGCAAGATGTTCCAAGTTCCAGCTATTTTCTTGATGAAGCACTTCAGCAATGTCACTAAGTGCCCTCCTAAGTGCTGTCTTGGCACTGGTCAGTGTCTGAGCAGGACTCAGAGCCCCTGAAGCGATGTGATCCAGCCTTTGATCATCCTCTTCCAGGCATCCTTTCCACTTCACATCCAGAGCCCTCTCACCTTTATTAGTCTTCCTCAAGGACCTCTAGTAAATGACTGGGCTGATTGCTGTGACACACAGCAAAGGGAGTGGCCTCACTTAAAACACTGACACACAGCCAAGTTTGTCCATGAATTTAGGTACTTGATTTCTGCTGTCAGTGCAATAACCAGGGCTTTTGTGTATGTATACATGTGTGTATTATATATACGTACACATATATATATAAATACAAGAAATTCATCACCATCTCTGGGTCTGAAGCTGAAGTCCCCAAAGGTCAGTGGCTGGACAGGGACTGGTGAGGATGTGCCGGGCAAACCTTCCCACTCAGCAGCTCCATCACTGGTTTAAAACATGCAACATCAAATCAGAACCCTGCCCTTTGGCATGTGAAATGTCGCTGCACTTTGCAGGTGAGCTGCTGGTTCCAGGCACAAGCTCAGAGCTCCTTCATGGCCATTCAGCCTGGAGTGTGTCCTCCCTTTCCTATGGAAATTCACATCCTTAATGCTGGGAAAATGTATAAGGATAATATTTCTCTTTTCTAGAAAACTCATTCACAAATGCTTAGGAGCTTAACTGGCACTTGGTCCATTTCATTTCTAAAGCAGCACAGAAGCCAAAACAGGTTGATTTTGCAAATGGCTTCTGAAAAGATTCCTCTCTTTCTGTATTCCAGGGCTCCTGTTTCCCCTTTGTATCTTTTATTTGAGGATTTGTGGCTGCATCCCCATTAGCCACTAATGCCCTGTGCTTCTTTAAGCTCTGTCTGAGCAGCAGCCAAGTGAGACACGCTTGGCACCGGCCCAGCCCACTGATCAAGGCACTTAAATGGCCACGAGATATCAAACACATCTGAAAAATTAAACCTTTTATCTTGATTGCGTTTCAGTCGTGTGGAAATTAAAAGGGCATTTGTGCAGTGCTGACTGCAGCACAGTGCCCGGGGGCAGGGCTGAACACGGCTTCTCAAAGCCGAAAAATAAAGAAAGAGGGAGAAAAGGGAGAGGAAAGGGGAGACAAGGCAAGGCAGGCACGGGCTGTGCAGAAGCAGGACCCTGGAAGGGGATTGTGCAAGGCAGAGCAGGGCTGTGTGGGAAAATGGGCTGCCCAGGGAGGGTTGGAGTGCCCAGCCCTGGAGGTGCCCAAGGCAGGACTGGCCGTGGCACTCAGAGCTCTGGGCTGGGGGACAAGGTGGGCATCGGGCACAGGGTGGGCTCCCTGGGCTGGCAGGGCTTTGCCACCCTCAGGGATTCTGGGATTCTGGGATTCTTTGGCCACTCCATGGTTTTGAACATGTAAAAGAAGGGCATTTCCCATGTTTTTCCCCTGATCTCCTTATAGATGCATCTCTCCAAATAAATTTGATAAGAATTACAAATGAATATTAATCAAATCACATAGTAAGTTAATTAAAGGATATTTTGAGTAGACCCTTCAGATGTTTCTTCTCTGTCCCAGGATTTTGCTGGCAAACTCTATAAAAATGTGATTCCAACCCCCCCTGCCCACAAGTAGGCAGGTATGGGACAGGGGTGGGACAGTATCAGGTGTGTGACAGGGGTGTCATAGGGGTGTGACAGAGATCAGTGTGACAGGGGTGTGACGGGGGTGTGACAGTAACAGGGGTGTAACAGGGGTGTGACAGATATCAGTGTGACAGGGGTGTGACAGGGGTGTGACAGGGGTGTGACAGGGATGTGACAGATATCAGTGTGACAGGGGTGTGACATATATCAGTGTGGTAGGGGTGTGACNTATATCAGTGTGGTAGGGGTGTGACAGATATCAGTGTGACAGGGGTGTGACATATATCAGTGTGGTAGGGGTGTGACAGATATCAGTGTGACAGGGCTGTGCCAAGGGTGTGCCAGGGGTGTGCCAGGGGTGTGACAGAGCAGGGCTGGAGTGCCCCAGGGCAGGTGGAGGTGTGGGTGGGGGCAAGGCTGGAGGAGCACGAATCCAGCCTGAGAGAGGCTGAGGCACAGCCTGGCAGCCCAAACACTGCTTGATTGCAAGGGGTATTTTTGCAATGCAGTCATGGGAACGAGAAAGGAACCTGAAAGGAGTGCCCAGCGTGGGTTCAGCTGTGCTTTGTGCTGGATTATTGGCGGTAGATCCCAGAAGGAGTTTGAGCACATTTGTGTGAGCAGGAAAAGTCCAGAATACAAGTAATTGCTTGTGTACAGCCAGAGGAACAGCAAAATAAAGCACTTAGCTCCGTTTCTTACTGGGTGTTGCAGCAGCTGACTTTGAATAGTATTGATGGGCATCCTCTGAAGTCTCCAAAGCCCTCCCCAGGCTGTTTGCAACACCAGGGGAATATGTTCCAGAAAGACAGTTTCCTTTTTCCTGATTGCTATCAAACACACACTCTGACAGGCACAAATCAAGAAAAAACACTTTTAAAACAAACTAACTAAACATATACATTAAAAAAACAAACAAACAAAAAAAACCCCAAAAAACCAAAAAGCCAAGAGAAACCCTAAACCAACCTGGGAAAACCTGGAAAAATATAAGGCATCAGGATAAATGAAGAGCAGTTTTCAGCATGATTAAGACTGGACTTTAAGAGCATTGAAGAATTTAAAATATCTGCTTTTCAGCATGATCTTGTGTACTGCCACAAATCTCAGTTCCTCTGGTTTCTGTGCTCCAGGAGGAGAGATTTAGGCTGGAGAGCAGGGAAATCCCTTGAATTTTAAATACATTTCTGGCTGTCTGTGATGCTGCCATTACCAGATCCTCGAGGGACACAGAGGACACGCACTGGTGCCTGCTTTTAGTCAAAGGAACTTCTGAAACTTCTCCCTAAACTTCTGCCAGTGGTTGAAGTCAGGTCATGCTTTTCAAACTGGAATAGAGCTGGTGTTTAGAAAGCCAGTCCATGCTCAGGAAATGATTTGTGAATTGTGCTGAATGGTGTGACCGATTTTAGCAAAACTAAAAAGGCAGATGTGGAGAGTGGGAATGCAGCAGATAAGAAGAGGCAGTGGAAAGGCAGAGAGAGATTGCTGTGATGATAACGAGCCTCTGCTCTTCCCTTCAGCCGTTCCTTTGACAGAGATGCGGCGCAGCCTCCCAGAGGATTCAAAGCCTTACAGAGGGTTTGCTCACATGTTGGACTTGAATGGTGTGTCGTGTTTTGATCAGACTAATGTGGAGGCTGTGGATGGTGAATACTAATTTATAAATTATGGGCTTTTTAATTAGCAGAGAAAATAATTAACGTTACACTGACAGAAATCACTCATTTTTTTCCCTCTCTCTTTTTCCCTGAAGATGTCCCAGTTCCAGCCAGGCTGACGAGCACTGTGTCTGGAGCCAGATCCTGGCACTGGGAGGCTGGGAGCAGGGAAGGAGTTTCCATGAGCCCCCCTGTTGTCCCCAAGCCAGCCCCACCAGGCTCTGCACCCCCCTGGTGTGTGACCCAAGTCCCCTGAGCCTTTCCCAGGGGCAGTGCCTCTGTTCCACCTGCACCAGGGTGGGAGGGCAGCTGTTCCCCCTCTCCTGCCATCTCCCAGCCCAGCAGCAGCTCTGGTGCTGCCAGAGGGAGCAGCAAGTCCATCCAAAGTGGTGATTAAATGATGCCATGCCCAGACTTCCCTACACAACATTGACACATCCAGGGCAGGGAGCAGCCTTTTCTCTCACACATTACACTCTCAGGGATCCCTCCTGCTGGACCCCACCACAGACCCCATATGGAGCTCTCTCATAGGGCCCTGCCACCCACAACAACCAGGAAAGGCACAGACCAGGATTTTCATAAGTGTAATTCAGATGATAACTGGATTATACCAGACAAATACAACAATTAGATTGGAATCTTTTCCCTAAGTGAGCTACATCACATTACTAAGTTATTAAAGACAATAAAAGGATTAAAAGGTGATAAATTGTGCTATTACATCCAGACAGGTAACATTCCTCTACGGGAGACTTTTTTTTTCTCTTTTATTTTTCCTAGTCTTTCCCAGTAACACTTTTCATTAATAACTTCCTTTAAACAACCCTGTAAAAACTCCTTCCCAGCCCTACCCAATGCACAGATGTAAAATAATACCAAGAATCCATTTGTGCAAGTTCTTTCCCAACGGCAGGGAGCCCATGGGGTTTGGGGGTGGCCCCTGGAGCTCAGCCCTGCTGCCCTTCAGGGTGAGGTGCCACCTGCCCAAGGGGACAGAGAGCCTTGTTTCTAGCAGAGCCCCAGACAACATGGGCATGACAGTGCCTGTGAGTAACTGTGCAAAACAGGGCTGTTTGTCCTGAATCCAACAGGGATTTGATGCATTTTAAGCACTCAGAAATCCCTTTGAACACCTCGGGATCCAATCAGGCCCTTGCTCCAGGGCACACCAGGTGAAAGGCTCGAGCCACTCTCAACAAGGCCCTTCTCAGCAGTTTTGCCAGGACTGTGATTTAGCTCAGCTTTGGCGTGAGGCACAGTAAGCAAAAGTGGATTTTTGAATAGCTGCAGGCAAAATACTTCAGAGTGAATCAGGGACAGTATTTCACAGGACCCAAACTCCCCGAAGCATCTTCCCTCTCACATATCTGCCTGGATTTAGGTCTTTCTGCAGGAATGCACACCAAGGACCACCCTCCACCTACACATTCCCCCAACAAGGCTTTGTGTTTCTTTGCACACATAGAATTTATCCTTTATGAGGAGTTAGGTGTTATTTCTGTGCTGTCCCATACCCATGTCCCTGACCAGATCCTCCGTGCAGGGCACCTGAGTGGCCCCAAACCTGAGGGATTTATCCTCCCAGTGTAACCAGCACCCCAGTGCCCAACTGGGACCAGTCTCTGGAATGTCACATGAGCAGTGGCAGCCTGCTCAGGCCCAGCTCCTTCCCAGTGCTGTGGGGCCATGGAAACCATCCTGGTGTGCTCCCAGAATGCTTCACCCCCAGTTCTCCAGTGCCAGAAAGACCAGCAGCTCCTCTCAGTGCAGTACCAGTTTGCCAGAGTGTTCCTGGCATTGCTGCTCCCAGCACAGGACACGAGTGTCTGCTCAGGTTAAGGTGAGCACAGCCTGACACAGCTCCCTGGTGGCACCTACAAGCACGGGCTGTTAGTTCCTGTCCCCTGGAAACAACCTCCTCCTCCACTACATGATGTGAAAGTGCTGATGATTTTAGACACACAAAGGCAGAGCAGTCTCTGCTGTGATGTGGCTGCCCTGGGGTGTTCATGGAAGCAGAGAATCATTAAGGCTGGAAAAGACCTCCAAGATCACTGAGTCCAGCCTTTGAGTGATCACCACCTTGCCAACTAAATCCTGTCCCCAGGTGTCACGTTCAGTCTCTCTTGACCCATTTTGGTGTAGGGGAGTGAGGAGCACACACACCTCCAGCCCACAGCGGTTTGGGGGTCTCTGCCTGCAGTGTAAAAAGCATCAAATCACAGATTAATTAAATTATTTGAGTGGGAAGGGACCTTAAAGCTCATCTTCTTCCACCATGGCACAGGCACCTTCCGCCAGCCCAGGCTGCTCCATGCCCCATCTGACCTCTCCTTGGACACTTCCAGGGATGGCACAGCCACAGCTGCTCTGGACAACCTGTGCCAGGACCTCTTCACCCCCACAGCCAGGATTTCCTTCCATCTACCCAACCTGGACTTCCCCTCTGTCAGTTTGAACCCATTACTGCCTGTCCCATCAATATAGCTCCAACATGAACACTTTTGGTTTCTTTGGACAGAGACAAGGTTTGCCCTTGGATTTCTTTTGACCCAAAGAGGAGTACCTATCGCTTTCCAAGTGCTATTCATGTTTTCATTGTTGCTCCCTAATGTTCCATATTTTGAGGGTTTAGGGACTTGGACTTCATGTCAGCTTTGGGATACTGCCCAGATTACAAATGAATTCCCTGTTTGATGTCACTTTTAGGGACTCAGAAGATTCCTGTGTTCCAGCTGAACAGAAATGTCACAGACATCCCTTCCTGCTCCTGCTCCAGGCTTTCTGCAGTGTGTTACAGCTACTGAATTTTGCAGTGAATTCATTACAGATTCCAGAGTAAAGTCTGTTCCAGTGGAAGCAGCAGCCCCTCTTCTTTCCCAGGAAAACACCACCACTGGCAGCTCCTTCTGGAGGGATGTTTGGGACAGCAACATCAGTGAAGGGCAGCCAGTGCCATTTACCCACCTGGAGCTGACACCTGCCCCCTGCCCCTTGGTGTCACTCCCGTGCAGGGATGCCATTTGTGCCCCAATCTCTGGGTTGATCTCCCAGCACAAGGCGGTGCTGGAGCCGTGCTGGGTTCCATCCCAACATCCTCACATTTTGCTCTCCTGAGGCAGCACAGACCAAGTGCAAGGCAGAAGGTATTTATTAAGTTTGGGATTGTATCCAGGGACCCAGAGCAAATACAATTTACACTTTTATGTGGAACCAGTTGGAAAAAGACCAAAACCCTTCACATATTAAAATTTCTGCCATTCACTGCAAACTCTGCAGTGTTCTGACTGTCCTGGTTCGTTCTGCTGTCACAGAGCAATGGGTTCAAACCCAAACTCCTCATGTTTGGGGTCTCAGCAGATCCCAAATTTGATGTTTATTTCCACCCATGGAGAGGGGTGATGTGTAAGGAAGCTGCCCGAGTTCCTCAGGGATGCTTTTGCAGTGTTTGGGTGAGAATGCTGATCTTTATGAAATCTCCCTGGCTGTGTTTCCTCTCCATTAAAAATTTGATGTGAAAACCAAAAGCAACAGAAGCTCAAGAGGGCACAAGCCCTAGCAGAAAAATGCAGCCCTGGTACCAAGAAGAGGCACAAACAGTGTCAGTGTAGGTGGTTCTGATGTCTGGACAAGCTGTGCAGAGCCCACCACCTCTCCTGGGGGTCTCTCCTGGCCAGCAGATGGTCTTGGGCACTTTGGACATTGTTTAGTATCTCTCCCAAATCAGAGGCTTGCTTAACCACTGAGACAGTGAATAAATATTCCCAGTATCCAACCTGAACATCCCCTGGCACAGTTTGAGGCCATTTCCCCTTGTCCTGGCGATTGTTCCTTGGCAGCACAGCCTGAGCCCTCCTCCCCCCAGCCCCTCTCTGCTGTCAGGGAGTTGCAGAGAGTGAGAAGGTCCCGCCTGAGCCTCCTTTTCTCCAGACTCCCAGCACTGTCTGTGCTTGTTTTAGTGAACACAGACCCGCTCAGAATGGTCTGAGGAGCACCTGTGCCCCTGTGCATGTCCCCAGACACACACTGAGGGGAAAGGAGCATCCTGCTTTGGTGCTGTCATTGCTGTGACACCCAGAAACACCAGTTCCTCTCTGTAATTCCTCCAGCTGAGCCGTGACTTCTCCCTCAGCCACTGCATAATGATGACAAGTGTATCCAGATAGAGACTGGAAAATTGAACATCCCCAGCAAAGATGTCAGATTTGTAATTTAGTCTCACATTAACACATGCCCTGAAATTTTTTTCATTTTCTTCCCAGTTTCAGGGACAGCTCTGCTCCTCAGCTTCTCGGTTCACACCCAGAAAGGGTTGTCCAGAGAAGCTATGGCTGCCCCATCCCTGGAAGTGTCCAAGACCAGGCTGGATGGGGCTTGGAGCAACCTGGGCTAGTGGAAGGTGTCCCTGCCCATGGCAGGGAGTGAGATGAGATGAGCTTTAAGGTCTCTCCCACCATGGCAGGTCACAGGGCCAGCTCTGCCATGCTGGGCTGACACTGAGGTGTCCTGCACCCCATGTACCCCCTGACCTGGTCCCACTGCC
Organism: Campylorhamphus procurvoides; assembly: GCA_013396655.1. Classification (NCBI taxonomy): domain Eukaryota; kingdom Metazoa; phylum Chordata; class Aves; order Passeriformes; family Dendrocolaptidae; genus Campylorhamphus; species Campylorhamphus procurvoides. Next base: position 376,903 of record WBMV01004469.1, read on the forward strand.
CCAGGGACACCGCTGGCTCTGCAGGGATCACCAGTGCTGGGGAAGGGTGTGGTCCAGCAGCACCTGAGGCAGGTCAGGGCATGGAACATTGTGTGTGGTACCCAGGGCTGTCCCTGCCCAGGAAACATCCACACAGATGGAGATGTTATTTCCCAAACTGTTGCTCTTGTTTTCCCCAACATCTCTTCACAGGTGAGGTCAATTAATTTTTTAGTATATTTGATGTGGAAAACTCTCTGTAAACACGCTTTGAGTGTCTGCAGAATGAATAAGCAGCAACTTTTGGCTTTGCTTTAGGGAGCTGTGGTAATGCATTTTTAATTGATGGCTGTTTTGGCAGCACAGAGAGGGTGATTTGCCAGGGTGGGAGGCACAGCTTGGGAAAGGTCAGCAGGTACCAGATGTTGTCCCCAGGAGCAGCTCAGTGTCTCCTTGCACAGCGGGGACCACGTTTGTCAGTCAGTGTTTCCCTTCCCTGTCCTCTTCCCAAGGGGCACAGCTCATTCTGGAGCCTGGCTGTTGAGTTTGTGTTGCCCTGTCCTTGCACAGAGACCCTCAGAGTGCCCAGGGCGAGGTGTAGCCCATGCTGGGGTGGCTGTGCATTCCAGGGCCTTGGGTACCTGTGCATCTCAGTGCCAGGATGGCAGTGCCCAGGTTGGATCCCAGTGCCCAGGGTGACTGTGGTCCCAGTGCCCGGGATGGATGTGGCCCCCATGGCTGAGGTGGATGCAGCCCCAATGCACATGAAGAGCTGCCCTTTCCATCAGCTCTCCTGTGGCTGTGGCTCCTTGGGCTCTCTCCTGGATGAGCTCTGCTCTCACCAGTCACTGCCACTGCACAGGTACAGCCCCGGGGCTCTCCCTCCCACTTCATCCCCATGCTCAGCTGAGCAGCTCCCTGGGGAGGACTGAGGTCACCTGCCCAGAGATTCTGATCTGATAGAAACCCATCAGAATGATATTCCAGCTCAGCTGATCCCACCCCGACAAGGAAGGATTCCCTTAGGGCACAGCTGGTTTGTGACCTACAGCTCTGCCTTCTGTGAGACTCCAGCGTGTAGCTAAAGGTGCAGAAAGGATCGGTGAGGAGTGAAAGGAGAAGAAACAACGATGTTCTGGCTTGTTGCTGCCAAACACCCCCAGAGCTGCTCTGTTTGCCACACTGCAGGGACAGCAGTGAGTGTGGAGGGGCAGATCACAGCAGAGCCCTGGGCAGCTCCTGGGGCACAGAGCGAGCAGGGCTCAGCTGGGCAGGGAGGCACCACAGCAGGATCAGAAACAACCACAGTGGTCAGCAATACCCAGCCAGAGAAGCCACGGGCTGTGTTAGCAGCAGCTCCTCTCCCCCTGCTCAGGGCCAGGGAGGGGAGAGCTTTTGTTGAGGCAGATATTTATCTTCAGCCAAAGTGCAGCCAGGAGAAGGAGCATTTTGCTTTTCTATCACATAGTGCTGGCCCTGCTTTTAGATCCAAAATGAGGCAGACTAATTGGTCATTTATCCCTTTAGCTTTTGATTTCTCTCCTGAGAGGACTGCATAAACTGTTTGCTGTGCTATAAGAAATTGCTTAAGTGGATGACAGAGTTCCTGCAGCTCAGCTGCCAGTTGCTCCATGCTCACTTCAGCACTGCTGAGATGAGGCAGCAGAGAGGCTGGCAATGCTGTAAAAAGGCTGGGAACACTGTTAGAGGCTGGAAATGCTGTTACAGGCTGCTTTCACCTGGTCTTGGAGTGCCAACTTCATCCCTGACATGAGATCAGCTTTCAGACAGCCTGGAGTGCAGCTTTATGTGAGCTCAAGTCAGAGAATCCCAGACTAGTTAGGTTGGGAAGGAACCTTAAATACCATCCAGTTCCACCCCCTGCCACGGGCACCTCCCATTAGCCCAGCTTGTCCAACCTGACCTGGAACACTTCTAGGGATCCAGGGGCAGCCTCACCTTCCCTGAGAGTTCCATTCCATCCCCTCCCCACCTTTACAGCCACAAATTCCTTCCCAATATCCCATCCAGCCCTGCCCTCTGGCACTGGGAAGCCATTCCCTGTGTCCTGTCCCTCCAGGCCCTTGTCCCAAGTCCCTCTCCAGCTTTACTGGAGCCTCTTTAGGCTCTGCAAGGGGCTCCAAGGTCATACAATCCTTTAGGTTAGAGAATCATGGGTTTGGTAACTCATTCCAAACTCTTTGCTCCCCAGGAAGTGTCTTCACCCACCCTCAGCATTGATCTCTGCTTGCTTTAACAACTGAGTTTTACAGGAGCACAAATAAGTTTTGCCAACAGCTTTTGCTCCAACACTGCCATTTTCTTCTGCAGAAGAAACAGCAAATTATTCAAGGTTAAAACTTAAGGCTCCCTCAGTCTGTGATTCTCCTTTCACCTTCATCTGTGACTGAAGAGAAGTGTAGCAGGGAATGATTGGAATATTCCAATTCAAACAGCTGACCAGGGTGTCTGTTTGGCCTCCAGCAGCCCCCAGAGGTTCAGCTGAGATCGGGGGTCCCAGGCTGAGCTGGGTGAAGCCCAGAGGGACCCAGGGGCTGCCCATGAGGTACCTCAGGAGCTGCAAATCCTGTCTCTCAGTGCCAGCCCAAGAGGGATCCACCTGGGAATGGCACTCAGTGTATCATTCCCTCAAAGTCACCACTGATTTGTGTTGTGAGTATATTATTACTATTCACTGAAAGATTACCTAAGAAATTCTTTCATAAATGTGATAAATAGAACAGTTGTCCTGTGGGTCTCCAGAGTTTATGCCATTTCTATAGTCCTGGGGAAGTTCCCAATGCAATTTGTTTCTGCAGATGTTTACTACTGAAACGAATGAATCTTTTATATTGATATTTTTATCTTTCAGTGAGGACAAACTCTCTAGGAAATCTTGGTGTATTACTTATTCAGGAACATGATTTTATCTCATTTTACCTGGAATGAAAATAGAGGATGTCAGATTTGGGTGCAAACAAATTTAGAACAACCTTTTTCCTTCCTTTTCTTTTTCCTTTTTTTCTTTTCCAGTTCACAATTTATGTAGTAAAAAAATGTAGTAAAAATCTCGATTTGTTTCAAGTGCCCTTGTGACTGCGAGAGCAGGAGGCAGATGGACGAGGCCAGCACCATGGAGAGCTGCCTTCCCATCGGCACTGCCTTGGAATCGGAGCTTTTCCAGCTCACCCAGGGGTTTTCCTCGTGTCCTCGGCATTCCAGGAGACATCACCGTGTCACCTGAGAGTCCCTCTGGAGCTCCAGTCCCTTTGCTGCCTGGACAGTTAGAAAGCTGAGAATGCTTATTTCTAGTGAAATTTAAGTTATTTCAAAACACTGTTCTGTGTCAGAAAAAGACTAGTTACACACAGGAATTCCTTTGGCTAAAACAGGAAGATTAATTTCCCTTGTGATTTTTGTGAGCTCTGTGCTTTTTTCAAGAACTTAAACTTTCTAAAAAAAAAAAAAACATTTCATTTTGTCAGAAAATTAAGATTGCCAGCACTAGTTGGTGGAAGAAACACGAGCAGCTCTGCAGATACTTGCCCTCAGCCCCACTCGTGTTCTTTCATCACAGAACCCAGGCGAGGTCAGTCCATTGATTTGATCCCTATGGAATGAATCTCCTGCCTAGGAACCAGCCAGGAGCAACAACCCGCACTGTCACAGCCCTTGGGGACAGAGACACCTGGGCCACCCTGCCTTTCCCTTGGGGGTGACACTGCCTTTCCCTTGGGGGTGCGGGCACTGCATTTGAACCATCTGTGGGTGTCCCCAGATGTGCCACATCTGCAGGGACAGGGGCCTGGGGAGGGACAGGGACCAGGAGGCTGGGCAGGATGGTGGGACAGG
>WBMV01004469.1:380788-448618 GCA_013396655.1 Campylorhamphus procurvoides
ACAGGGGTTTCCAGGTGAGGATGGTGTGACAGGGGTCTCCAGGGCAGGATGGTGGGACAGGGGTCTCCAGGGCAGGATGGTGGGACAGGGGTTTCCAGGGCAGGATGGTGGGACAGGGGTTTCCAGGGCAGGATGGTGGGACAGGAGGCTGGGCAGGATGGTGGGACAGGGTTTCCAGGGCAGAGGTGACCTGTGCCATATGTTGCAGCTGCTGGGGCTGTGCTGGGGCTGTGGCTGCCCCTGCTGGCGGTTCCTGAGCTCCTCTGCTGCCAAGCCTCCATCCCACTGGAATGATGCACGGGGGGATAAGGGGGTCAGGACGATCCTTGTGTTCAGGGCAGCCTCTGCAGGGCAGTGTGATCAGAGAGCCCTCCATTGGCATGGATCACAGGAGTCAGCACTCTGGGAAGCTCCTCTAAAGTGTCCAAGCAGAATCTCTCCGTGGGCATGGGAACCAGAGCTCCCCACAGGAAGGATGCTCAGGGAAGAGAGCCAAGACTATTGACTAAAGACAACATTCTGCACAGTGAATGTACTGTCTGCACTATTATTTTTTATCTCTTTCTATCAATATGTGCACCAGGGGATAGTAATATAAAGGCTCATAAAATGCATAGTTTCCCTAATTCCAATTTCTTGGGGCTCCACACACCCCCCAAGCCAGAGCCTAATGCATTTTTGCATGGAACTGAGTCCGAGAAATTGGATCTCACAGGTGCATTTTTTATTGATGAAGATACAGTCCCCGGGCACTGATGATCTTTACATCTCTCCTATATGCTTGGTTTAAAAGAGCATCCTTAGTCCACAGCATAATGTTATGGATAAATTTTAAGATGTGTATCTTGCACACAAACACAGATATGCAGATACAAAGACAAATAAATGTTCCAATATATATAATAAATATTTATTTAACTCTGGAGTCCTTTGGGAGATGGTAAATATGAGCTGCTCAGCCTCACTGGGATGTTATTGCAGAGTGAAACCCACAGCTCTCGGTGATCTGCCCAGGGATCCAAAATCCCTGCATTTTATGTGTCTTGTGGTCTGAACTATTGGTGGCATTGTGCTGCCACCCACTTGAGACAAGACTGCTCCTGCCTGGCTGATGCCTGTCCAGAATGTGCTCCTGGAATGTTCTGCAGCAGCAGAGACCTGTGAAGCCCTTCATTTTGTTGTGGTTTTTAATGTTTTTCAGATTGTGGCTTATCCTGACACTTGTGCATTCCTCCACCAAACCCCTGTCCATGGGACATTCACATCTCCAGATACTCTGCATCAGCCCCTGGGCTGGATCAGGGGGCTGAGAAGGGCTGAGAATTCCTCTTTGGCATCACTCTGGCAGTGTCACTGGGCCCTTGCTGGCACCTCTGCAGGCACCGTGTGAATCAAAGATCAGGATAACACTGCCCGCCTTGTCCTTCAGGTGTCCTTCCACACCCTACCAAACGTGGGCTTGCAGGACCATGTGGCATCACTGATGACCTGAGTTCTTTGTATAAACTGGAACCTACTGGAAATATTTTGTACAACTCAGCTACCCCAAAGAGATAGTAATTAGAAGAAATTTTATTATAGATTTTGCTAGTTTTTTATGTGGCATGTTTCAAACATGAGGATGCAGCACCTCAGCCCTGAAAAGGGGACACAGGGGGGTACAAAACTATCCACATTTTCTATTTAATGCAGAGCAAAGACAGAAATCAAATCCCAGTATCTTGTGAGATGCAGCGTTCCCTCCCCAGCTGGATGGACACATTGCCCTGTGCTTCCAGTCACAAGGGGAGCTCTGGTGTCCTCATGGCAGGAAGGACATGGAGGGGCTGGAGGGAAGGGAAGGGAGCTGGGAAGGGGCTGGAGCAGCAGGAGGGGCTGAGGGAGCTGGGGGGGCTGAGCCTGGAGAAAAGGAGGCTCAGGGGGGACCTTGTGGCTCTGCAAGTCCCTGCCAGGAGGGGGGAGCCGGGGGGGGTCGGGCTCTGCTCCCAGGGAACAGGGACAGGAGCAGAGGGAACGGCTTCCCATGGTCTGATAGGAGCCCCAGCACTGAAAACATTCTGTGTTAGGAGAGGAAATAAAACTGAAACCCATGAATTCTGATTAATGCAAAGCGTAAAGAATGAAGTTCTATTGGGTAGAAACAGCAGTGACTGCAACTCCATTATTGGCAGCATCTAATTCAACATTTCAGTAAAGAGAGCAATAGTTTTCAGTGCTGGGCATTGTTAGAGTGCTGAATAATTGCAATGTTATTACAGTCTGTATCTGCTGGGCATCACTTCAGAGCTGGAAATTAACTCTGTACAGCATCAGTTTTCTGCTTGAAATTATTGCCCACCCCAGAGTGATGTCCTTGGAAATCAATATATCAAACACATTCAGGTGGCTTGTTTTCTTTCTCGCTTCAAATTCTCCCAGACATCTGTTATTGCAGCCAAATAAGAACTCTTTACATACAGTTCTAGAATTTTACTTTTCATCAGTTTTATTTTAATAGTCTTCCAAGTGTGTGGGGTTTGGTTTGGTATTTTTTGTTTGTTTTTTGTTTTCTCCCTTGGAATAAGTTGGAAGTTCCCTGCAGAAATACTTTTGTAATGATATGTGTTCCTAACATTTCTCTGTTGCTACTTCCCTGAGTCTGTGCATGTGAGACCTTCACTTTGTGCCATAAATAATGTTTTCCTTAAGAGCAGCACAGGTAACACTAATGTTGTGCAGAGTTCAATGCCAAGGAGTTGATTTCTTTGCCTGCAGCTTTGGCAGGTATCAAATGCTCCCTGTGCAGCACTTGCTGCAGTTCCTGTCTCCTTGTGGCTTTTCCCATTACAGGTATGGAATCTCAGCACCTTCTCACCTCTGCACAGCACTGGGCAGCTCATACACCTGGGGAGGGCTGTCTGCTCCTTCAGCTGCTCCTCACAGGAGAAGCATCTTGTTCCTTCTGACAATTTGGGGGTTATGGGTTGGTTTCACTTATACACACCCACTGCTTTATTGTCACAATAGGGAAGGTTAATCCAGAGAAGTGAATTTAAACCAAAACAGAAAAGCTGCTCCATTAGAAGAGAAAAATCAGTAAAAAAAGTAAAGAAACAAACCCCCACTCACCAAACAAACAAAACCCCCAAAACAAACACCCCAAAACAAACCCCAAAAAACCCCCACAGAAATCAAACCAAACCCACAAAAGAAAAAAAAAACAAAAACAAAAAACACCAAACCAACCCAAAAACAAACAAAAAAACAGTTTAATAATGGAAACATCGAGGCTTGCCATGCCTGGAATGGTTTTAGCCCCAGAAGAGCCTTTGCTGCAGCTCCCAGTGACAGAGCCCCCAGCCCAGCCCTGTGTGCACAGCCCCTGCATCCCTTCCTTGTCTTCTCCAGGGAACCAGCTGGACATGCCTTGTTGTCCCATCCCAGACACCTCCAAGGATTGCTGGGGCACTGGCAGCTTGGTTTGTTCCTTCAAAGAGCCCCTGCCATGTGTCCACTCCCAGCTGGGACTGTCACCATCTCCACTTCTCCTGCTGCTCCCCAAAACTCCCACTCTCACCCTCTGATCATCCCTTCCTGCCCTGTTATCTCTTTATCCTGTCACATGGCAATGTGGAGATTTTACCTGGGGATTGGGAGGGTGATAAAAGAGAGGAAGAATAAATAGGTTCCAAGAGGTGTGAAGAACAGCTGGTCCCCAGGAGCAGGGCCATGGAGCCCCTTGGGCAGAGCTCACCCCCTGCCTGCCCAGCCCAGAGACCCCCCAGCCCCCCAGGCATGGAGCTGGCTCAAGTGATGCCCCAGCAGCACAACCCCCTGGCATCAGCTCCCTTCCCTCCTTGGGACAGCAGCACGATGGCTCTGGGCATTGAGGAAGCAGCAGTGAGACACTTTCTTCTCTGTATCATGTGAGTTTTTCTCCAGGTGGGAACAGGGTCCCTCAAGAGCTGTGCTGAGAGGGAGGAATTTGCTGCTGAAATATCAAGTATCATCTTGTGGCAAAATCATCGCTCTTGAATTTCCACCAGCCTTTACATCCCAAACTCTTTGTTGCTCCCTCAAGTGTTGTTTCGCCTACTCTGGAGCTGAACTTCCTTCCCATACAGATATTTGTGAAATGAAAATGGTTCGTTTCTCCAAAGTCTTTCCCCTGTCTCAGAGATGGGCATTGTGCAAAGATCAGCAATTCCAAGTATAAACAGCAAATGTTTCACTTCAAAATGTTCCAACAGCTCAAGGAAGAGAAAATAAAACAGGGTAAAAAAAAAGAAAAAGCTCTTTCAAACAGGACACTCAAAACTGTTGGATGAAATTGCTAGACAATGACTTTTTCAGCTATTGAAAGTCATGAAAGTATAAGTTTTCCATTTCCTTCAAAGTAACTTCCCAAATGCAGAGATATGGGGGCAGGAGTGGCAGGAGCTCTCTGGGCAGTGGAGGGGGGCACAGGGACACCTCCCACCAGCCCAGGGGGCTCCAAGCCCCGTCCAACCTGGCCTTGGACACTCCCAGGGATCCAGGGGCAGCCCCAGCTTCTCTGGGCACCCTGTGCCAGGGCCTGCCCACCCTCCCAGGGATGTACCACGGGCATGTTTGGGGCCCTGTGCCCTGCTTGGGTGGAGAAAACTCACCTAAAGATTCAAGTAGAGCTCGAAATGTGTAGGAAATGGGGCACAAACACAGAGAGTCACAGGTTAGGACAGAAATCCTCTCAAACCCCCAAAACAAACAGCACAGAAAGCTGAGAGCCCTGTGAGCCCAGTGCTCTGCTGGGTGTGGAGCTGCCTCACTTTCCCACTGAGCATTTTACTTTTCCAGTACCTCCACTTTTAATTTGCAATGCACTTTTTCTGATCCATTTCCTTCTAGGAAGTTTATCTTCAAAAATGTTCATGGAAATGAGACACAAGGACCATCCACACACTGGGGAGAAATCTGCATCTAAAGCTCCAAGTTCTCCCGAATATTGTTTGCAGGAGCTCTGTCCCCTGGCTCTGCTACACACTATTTCAAGTTCAGCAGCTCCACAGCACATCAAAAATAAACCTGGGAAAGCAAAAAAAGATGAATCAACTCAGAAATCTGCCTTCCAAAAGGCAAAGAGCTGTTGTAAAGATCTTTGCAGCCTGGATGAAAATATTCCACATCACTGCTCTGACTCATCAGAAAGGCTGGCAGAAAATTGTCCAGTAGCATCCAATTTAACCTTGCAGGAAATGCTGGTTCAGCACAAAAAGCATCTGCTGGGAACATGCCAGTATAGGCAAAACTATTTAGGGAAAATATGTGAAACAAACTATTTCTGTAAGAGAAGAATAATGCAAAGTTATAAATATATGTAGGATCACAATAGATAAGATTGAAATATCATCAAATAGTAGAGTATCCTGAGTTGGAAGGGAGCCAAAAGTCCCAGTCCAATAGCAAAAATAGGGTTTATCAGTATGATTCTTATGATCAGTAAAATAAGATTATATCTCATTGTTGTATACACACAAATATAAAAATTCACAGGTTTATGAATTTAATGGAAACTGTAATAGCAAATGGTTTAGTTCTGATTCAGAAAGAAACAACTGTCCTAAATGTGAGGGATTTCTGTAGGAAAAAACCACATTATATTTCCCAAAGGTTTATTCTGCAGACACAAGCTGAGATTCTGATGACATGTTTTCTATTGCTCAGTGTTCCTGTTCAGATTATTTTGGGGCACATTTTAATAAGTGGTTTGTGAGCAGTGAAAAGCAGATTCTGTGGCCCCTGGGCTGCCACAGGTGGCACCAGACTGAGATGGGCACTGCTCAGTCCTGCTGTGCTGCTTCAACCCTGCCCAGCAAGGCTGAGGGCAATGGCCTCGAGCTGCACCAGAGGGGGTTCAGGTGGAACATCATGAAGAATTTCCTCCTGGAAAGGGTGGTGAAGCATTGGAAGGGGCTGCCCAGGGAGGGTTGGAGTGCCCAGCCCTGGAGGTGCCCAGGAAACACGGGGACGTGGCAGTTCTTGCCATGGTTTGGTGGGCACGGGGGGACTCGGTCACAGGTTGGACTCGATGATTGTGGAGAGCTTTTCCAACCTGACTGATTGTGTGATTCTCTGGCTCTGAGCTGGCCCTGGCCGGGGTCACAGCCCAGGGGCAACAGGAATGTGCCCTGGGTGTGGGATGAGTGGGGAGCCCACCCTGCACCCCCCACCCCAGGGAGGCTGGGATGGCACAGCCAGGAGGAGAAACAGTCCCACGGATTGCCAGGGCTCCAATTGCCACATCTCATCCCACCTCAGGAACAGAGCAGATGGTGTGTTTGGGTAACAACATATTGAAAAATACGTCTTGGAAATAATTAGTGTCAAAAATAAATCTCTTTACATCGAGGCTGTGGGATTGATCAGGTAAAGTTCTGAGCAGCAATGATTGCCACAAGCATTTCCTCTTTTAAAGGGAGGAATTGCCTTTCAGATATTTCATAGAATCCCAGAATGGTTTGGGTTGAAGGAATTTAATGGTCAGGCAGCTGCACTCTGCCATGGGCAGGGACACCTTCCTAAGCCCCCAGGAGTGACTGGTGTGTGAGAGGTGACAGTGACAGGCCACGTGTCACTCACTGGGGACGTGCTGTGGCTGCAGCTCCCCAAGGGGCTGGGGCTGCTTTGGTGTTTTAGGGACAACACCTGCACAGTGATCCTGCCCCTTTTTTGAGGGTAAATAATGGTTTATAATAAAAGCTGACAAGACCCGAGCAATTGATCTTGTCTGGCCCCACTCTGAGGATAGCAGGACACCCAAACACCCCTTCCAGCCAAAATTATTTGGTGATTCTGCAATTTTAAATTCTCTTTCAAACTTAACAGACAACATGAGTTGAATTAACTCACTAATCTACTCATTGTCAAATCATTTTTGTCTATTCATCCATATCCATCTAGTTTAATAATATTCTTGCATATTTTTGAAGTTTATAATAGAACTACAGATGGGGATTTTTTTTAATTACTTTTGGTATTTTGAAAACTTTGGTGCTCCAAGAAACAGGGGTGAGACTGAAGGGTTTGCTCTATCTGTGTTTGCAAGATAGTTATCGATGCACAACTGAAGGTCAGGAAAATTGTCTTTGAAGTCCCTCAGTTTCCATTTAATCCTCATCTCTAAGCTGTGCCACAGGAATGCAGGATCTGCTTGGCTTTGCCTGGTTGAAGGGGCTGTACCAGGCTGGTTTGTGGCAGGCAGAGATGCAGATTCAGCCACTGGTTTTTGGGGAGACTTTCTGCAGTTTCCAGCACTCCCAGATCCCCAGGGCTGGGAGCTGCAGGGACAGGACCAGCATCCTCTTGGAGGAGCATTGCAGAATATTAAGAAGAAATCCTTGGCTGGGAGGGTGGGCAGGCCCTGGCACAGGGTGCCCAGAGAAGCTGTGGCTGCCCCTGGATCCCTGGGAGTGTCCAAGGCCAGGTTGGACGGGGCTTGGAGCCCCCTGGGCTGGTGGGAGGTGTCCCTGCCATGGCAGGGGTGGGATGAGATGAGCTTTGAGGTCCCTTCAAACCAAGCCAGTCTGGAATTCAATGATTCTGTGTTTCATATTTACCACAGACCAGCCAGAAGTAACTCAGCACAAGCTTTTCTGTGCAGGAGATCAGAAGGAAGGAATTAAAGAGCTCAGTGCTCTCTGTGTAAGGGAGAAAATGAAGCCCAGAGAACTCAGGGTAATTGGTGGCTGACGTGGTGCTGTGACTGGGGCTGCTGCTCCCTCAGGACCTGGAACATCTCAGTTTACTGCCCTCATTTCATCTCTCTTTGAAGTGGTTTTCTTGCACAGCCAACATCAAAGACACAAATCTCCTTTCCCTTTATTTCTTAAAGGGTCAGGGAAGCAGATGACTACCACTCAGTAACAACAGCAATTCCTGCCCAAAGCCCCTGTGCCACCAAAGCTGGGTAATTCCCCTTCCAGCACGCTGAGCCCACTCTGTGCTCTCCTGGAGTGAGGAGCAGAGGGGCCACAGTGTGTCCTGCACCCCCAGGAGGGCTGGACCTCTGAGCCCTGGGCACACTGGAACTCCTTCATTCCCCAGCAAATGGGGGCTAGCAGGTGGAGTTGGGGCTTCAGTGATCCTTGTGGGTCACTTCCAAGTCAGGATATTCAGGGTATTCTGTAGGTGATGGAGACCTGGGTGTCATGGAGCTGTGCCTACCAAGGGCACCTGCCTCATCTCCAACCTTGCTGCAGGAGACTGGATGTCTCCTCTGTGTCTGAAACTCAAACCAGGTCATGTTCCTCCTCAGTGCCTCCCCACGTTCCGGACCTTCCTCCCTGAGCCCTGCAGTCCCAGAGAGGTGGGAGCTGAGAGCTGAGCTCCAGAGGGATTTTGGCAGCTCTCATCCTTCAGGCCTGACCTGCTGGAGACATTGCTCTGCTGGATGCCCACCAGCCATGTAGGATTTTATTTACAAGTGGTTCAAGGATGTCAGAACAGAGGTCATTGGGTGCTGGGCATGTTTGTAATTTCATCCTTTACTTAAAATAGAGATGAAGCAGAGATAAATATATTTGAAACACAGGAAACCCCCCCCAAATAAACAGTAAAATACTGACTTCTGGTGTGCAAAAGCACTAAGTTTCCGGAATTCAAAAATGCTGGATAACTTGGCTGGTTCCTGAGGGAAAGCCTTTACCTGCAGCAGAGCTGTGTGTGATATCAGGTGCCTGGAGGCTCAGGGGGCTTCTCCTCTTCCTCTGTGCTCAGCAAAGCTTGCCCACTTTATTGACTGTTCTCAAGGTCCCCATTTCTTCTTTCTGTTTGTTTCTGGCTGCAGTTTGTTCCTCTGCAGTTTAACCCTAATTCCATATCACATGGCTCACTTATATCACCACGTGTTACAAAGATACAATACTAAAGGATTGACTTTTAGTGTCCAGATCCTGACAAAAGGATCTGTTCTATTGCACAGAAAATCATTTCAAGTACAGTCAGGAATGACATTTGCTCCATTTGTGCCCCAATGGTTTCATATTTTCGTTGTTGCCACATAAAGGGGTAGCTGTGACTAACTGAGGCCACAGAAGATGTGGCCCTGCACTTCTCCCACACAAACTTCCTCACCAGCAGTGCCAGGCTGAGCAGGTTTTGGCCAAGGGCAGCAGTTCTGGATCACAGGACAGCACAGCCTTTGGAAGGTGAGCTCTCACCACACTCCCTGAGCCAGATCAGAAGCAGCACAGCTCACGTAACTCTGTGTGCTTTAAGCATTTAAGGTTAAAATTGGGGCATTTTTATTACACAATTATATGATTATTTTTCTTGGCCACTTTTCTTGGACTGTTTTCCACTTTCTCTTTTGCCCCCAGAGAGAGCAATGCAGTGAATGAAGAACTCCCCATTCAGGCTTTGCAGGTGCAGGGCTCTGTCAGTGGGTCACAGAACTCCCAACTTCTGTGCCTGAGCCACAACTCAGCCAGCAGGGACAAACTGGCACTTCTGGAGCTCTGCCCCAATTTAGACAATGTAGGTGAGTCATGAATTTCTCCCTTTCCCCACCACCTCCGAAGGGAGTCTCAGGGTGGCCACCATCAGGCAGCAGAAGCTGCTGTTCCTCACGTCTGAGTTGATCCCTTCAGACCAGACTGTAGGGAGGGAAATGAATGAGTTGGTTGTGCTGCTTACAGGTCAAGTAACAAACCTGCAAAATCCTTTTTCACTGGCCCTCGTCAATAAACCAAAAATCCCCAGTGACATCACTGACCACCCCTGTCTATACACAGGGCCTGGAGTGGCAGGACAAGGAGGGCTGGCTTTACACTGAACCAGAGCAGGGATAGATGGGATACTGGGATCCCTGTGAAGGTGCTGAGGTGCTGGCACAGGTTGCCCAGAGAAGCTGTGACTGCCCCATCCCTGAAAGTGTCCAAGGTTGCACAGGGCTTGGAGAACGCTGGGCTAGTGAGAGGTGTCCCACAAACTCCTCCCACAGAAACAGCTGCATCCAAACACGTTTTCCTCATCCATCCTAGCACTGTCACCTAAATTTGGTGACCACCTGGGCCATGCCAGGCTCCCGTGGAAGCAGAGCCATGTGCACTCCAAGGCTCCAGGAGGGGAGTGATGGGGAAGGGGTTTGGGGTCGGGGACTGGGGACAGTGTGCCTCCCCCACTGCTGGCACTGGCGAGGGCAGAGTGGTACTGGCACAGACACACACACACACAAATGACAGTCAGAAGGAAATCAAAACCAAGAGACACTTGAATTTAGTGACTGTGGTTCATGTGGGTCCCATGGCCAGAGCTCTTCTGCTACAAGGGCCCAGTAAAGCAAAGTTCCTAGCATAGAAATGGAATGAAAAAAATGCAAAATATTCCTTAGCACAGGTGGTTGCTTTAGACTGTTTATCACAACAAGATTTTGGAGGGTCTCCTGGGGACTTGCCATCCTCAGATGCTCACAAACCAGTATTAATTCCAAACATTATTAAGACACATTCAAAACCCTTATTAAATGCAATCAAGTTTGATTTAGAAGGACTGGGAAGGTAAGCGTAATTAAAATGAATGTGCTGCCTGGAATATAAATTCCTTTTCATCCAACATTTGAGAGTCATATTGTCAGAAAATTAATAACCTTAAGCAGTATTTTTTGTGGCCCACTGAGAAAATAAAGGGTTTGGTTACCCTTGTTAAAAACTTTGCAGATTCTTTTGAAGAGGGATCCTGAATCCTAAATACGATTTTGCTAATGCGATGCTTCCTCCAGGGATGTGGAGCACAGAGTGCACTTGAGTGGAAAGTTTCAGGATGACTTTAATTGAATAACAGCCACCAGAAAAGGAGACAAGAAAGAGAGATGGGAGAAACTGAAACTTAGAGCAGAGTTTCTCCCCAGCTGCATCTCAGCCTTACACACATGGGAACATCACAGATCACTGCAAAGAAAATGGGGGAGATGTTTGTGAAGGCTTTTGGAGGGTGAGAAGGAAAAGAAGATGGTGAGAAGGAACCAGGGCAGGAGCAGAGGGTGTCTGACTGTAGAACCATAGAATCACAGAATGGCTTGGTTGGGAAGGGACTTTAAGTTCATCCCTTTCCACCCCTGCCATGGGCAGGGACACCTCCCACCAGCCCAGGGNGCCTTCTCTTCTCCAGGTGAGCCCCTCCAGCTCCCCCAGTCTGGTTCCAGCCCTCAGAGCATCTCCATGCCCTCCTCTGGACTCTCCAGCATCTCCACCTCCTGCTGTTGTTCCCAGGGCTGGAGGCAGCTCTGCAGGTGGAGTCTCACCTGAGGGGACAGAGGGGCAGAATCCTCCCCTGCCCTGCTGTAGGGTCAGCCCAGGCCATGGGGAATTTTTGGGTACCAGCACACAGAGCCAGGACATGTGGACAGAAGACGATTTCAAATAATTTTAGAGGGGATAAAGGACAGAGAGGTGAGAAGGGAGTAGAGCCATCCAGATTCCTCCAAGGCACGAGTCCCCCAGCCCAACCCAGGGTTTTGGTGGGTGGGATGAGCTGAGCCATCAGCAGGAGTTGGGGCAGAGGGGGGTGTGGGCACCAAGGGAACAGGGAATGGCTTTTCCCTGTCCATGGCTCTGTGTGTGACTGACACCCACCGTGCCTCCTGCTGTGCTATTGCCACCACTGTCCCTGCAGCCTCTCCTCTCTCCTTCTGGGAGCAGGGACAGAACAGAACCCAAATGTCCAGGGCGGGTCACTGAGCCCCTGGAGCAGCAGGAGGAGCTCCTTGACCATCAGCCCAGCCCGGAGAGGGGAGTTTCACACATTTTCCCTGAGTAAGTCGTGTTATTGTTTTAGTTTGCTTGTTTATAAAATAGGCAAGAGATGGCAGATGGCAGTGAAGGCAAACAAATCTCCTTCCCAGGGAAAACAAGTTAATTTCTTAGCTTTTTTTATTTTTTAAGTTTTTTTTTTTCTTGAGAGCTGTTAGATCCAAGGCAGTAATCCCTCCTTAATCCATCATAATGCCATTTGTTGAAAGTCCTGCTTTCCCTGCTAATTGTGTTTCTGGAGCTAAACCTTGACACTTGCCATCAGCCTCATTCCAAGGGAGCACACCAAGGCACAGGGTTAATCCTCCAGAGCTGCTTCCATGTCCTCTGCTGTGCCTTCCACTGCCCAGGAGGGCAGGGACCAGCCCTGGGCTCGACCTGCTCCACAGGGACAGCTCCTCTTCACAGCAAAGGGAATTCCTGCCCAAATTCCCTGTTTGCAGAGCTTCCCAAAAGGTTGGAGTGACTGATTTTGACCCCATAAAAGGATTTAAGTCAGTGGTTGTAATGTCGAAGGTAGGGAAGGAAAAGGAAGAGAAAGGAAAGGGAAAGGGTACTGAATATTAGCCCTAAGTGGGCTCCTAAAATATGCTTTCCTTTGTGCCCATTCTGGAGAACAAGCCTCTGCCATTAAGGATTGTGTCCAAAGAAAACATCAGGAGGAATGAGTGTGAGCACAGATAAACCCGCTATCTCTGTGTATTTAATAGAGAACTTGGGACTTTGCATCTGCAAATATTCATTTAAGCTTCCTTTCAGGAAACCAAACATAAATCACCCTTATATGTAACTGTCTTGCTCCTTGTAAAATGCTCACTTTATATCTTAAAATCAGCTTTTTTTTATTCCTCTGCTCCCACAGTCACACTGCTGTCTGCGCCCATTGTGGGGATATCCCAGTTCTCCCAGTGCCATCTGACTATGGCCAGATTTGCTGCACAGATTTCTCAGAGACACATCTAGATTCTTCCACTTCTTCATTTTCCCCTCCCTCTGCCCATTCTCTCCAATCTTTTCTCCCTGTCTGATGCTCACATTACAGGCTCAAGAAGTAAAGACAAAATGAGATAAGAAACAGAATTTCCCATCAACCTGTAAATAAAATGTGACTTAAGGTATTTGTGTTAAAAGGAAGACACGAAGTTCTCTTGACAATCCCTTTCAGGTTTAATTATGGGACATTGTGGTCATTTTTGACAGTTTGCCTCATTCAGTTTCTAATGAATTCTGGAGTTCTAGTTGGGCACTCTGGCCATTACAGCCCCTGCCAGGCATGATGAGGAACAGTTCCACAAATCTGGCATAGATCATGTCTGGGAAGGCAGATTTTGACTTAACAAAAGACTGTCCCTGTGGCTCCATCCAGGATGAGCAGTTCCACCAAAGGTCCTGCAGGACAGGGCTGTAGTGGCAGACTGGCAGGTGCTTGACAAGCACTAAAGTGCTGGACTCTGGAATTATCCAAAGTCAGCAGAATGGATTTCATTGCTGGCTTCACAAAGTCATCTCACGGCTCGAGAATGTGGCCACGTGCCAGAGAACTGGGAAAGGGATAACATAAATCAATATTTTAAAGCAGAACATCGAGCTCCTCTCTGATTCTCTGGGAAAATAGAATTTTTATGACTCTGAACTTTGGAGTGAACCTGCTGGACAGCCCTAGCATACATCAGACCCACAGCAGAGCCAGTTATTCCGGGCCTGGGCAGGCTGGGGCACAACCTGCAGTTTTTCCACATTTTGGGTTTTTAAAGGAAAATGACTGGGAGCAAAAGGACTTTATCACACAGCACTTGCAGGTGCTTCTGGCTGAATGCATTATTCACCAGGACGGGGCTGCTGCCACCATGGAGGTGTCACAGGACTCGCAGTGTGTGATCTCAGGCACAAAATCACATCAGTGCATGTGCAGCACCCGAGCAGCCTGCACTGACCCCGAGCTGCTCTCACACACCTGCACAGGGCACGGGGCAGCCCAAGCAGGGGCTGCTGCAGCTCCACCCAGATGGGGCCTCGATTAGCTTTATATCCACATTGTGGCATTTATTCTGTTCTGATACATTTCCCATGCACGCCTCAGGTCTCAGGTGCAGTTAAATTAAACACCTGTCTGTCCTGAGGGCTGGAGCTCGGATGGGGCCCCTGAAGCTGAAACTGCATGTGATGATAAATCTGGGGAGTCCGGGAGAGAGGAGAGATGTCTCTTCTCTCTGTGACCAGGGACAGGGCCCAGGGGAATGGCTGGGATTGTGCCAGGGGAGGGTTAGGTTGGTCATGAGTAGAAGGTCCTTCCCAGAGGGTGGTGGGCACTGCCCAGGCTCCCCAGGGCAGTGGGCACGGCCCCAAGGCTGCCAGAGCTCCAGGAGGGGTTGGACAATGGGACAGGCACAGGGGGGATTGTTGGGGTGTCCTGGGCAGGGCCAGGGGTTGGACTGGATGATCCTTGCAGGTCTCTTCCAGCTCAGGATATTCTGTGATTCTGTAATTCCATGATTCTACCTGCAGGAAGGTATCCCACACCCAAGAGCCCATCCCTCCCATTCATCCACAAAACCTGGTTTTTGCTTTTAATTTTGGTTTTCCTTATCCCTTCAGGAGGTGAGGTGAAAAGGAAGGCAGGCCCATCCAAGTGTTAACTGCAGTTCCACATGTGGAAGGCAGGTCACAGAAAATTAATGCTCTGATAGTGATGTCCCAGAAAACACAAGGGTTTGAATTAGTGATCCATGATATAGATTAGCAGGACTTTGCTGTACCTTCAAGGTCACTGTGAAAAGGTCCAGAGTAATATTGTTGTAATTTAAAAGAAGAGATTAATAACACAGACTATGAACTGCCAGGATGCACCAAGATGGGACACATGAGACCCAAACTCACTGGTACATGGTCCATGCAGCTACACACATGGTCAGTGTGGCACCACAAGAGCACACCAGAGCCAAGTGCAGGAGGGCTTTGCCTCTCACAGTCATCACCCACAGACACTGCCTGTGCCTTGATACCTTTACAGGTATCTCCATGGATCTTTCTTCTCCATGGTGTAAAAGAGTTGTGACATCTGAAAAAAGATAACAGTCACAAAAGATTACAGTCACAATCTACTTAAAACCCTTCCTGAAGTTTTAAAACTTAACATAAGAATCACATAATTATAGACTCATGGTTTGGGTTGGGAAGGAGCTGAAAGCTCACCTTCTCCCACCCCCTGTCATGGGCAGGGCCCAGGTTGCTCCAGGCCCCATCCAACCTGGCCTTGGATACTTCCATCTGAAGGAAATGTAGCTCTGAGAATTAGGGAGGTTTGATTATGACTAATCAGACATCGCCGATCTCAGTTTTAATTTGTAGTACAGGGGATTGACATTTCACAATGACACAGTATTTTCAACTGGGGAAGAGAATTGTACTCTTTTTTATCATATACTTCTAATTTCTTGGAAGCAGATGTAATAAAAATGAGTCCCAAGCCAGAAGCCACACTCCACTGATGAACATGCCCTCAGTCCATGGCACCAGGCTCCAACTTCCCTGAGGGCAATGCCCAGGAGGGGGATCCTGCTCTGCTGAGCCCACCCTGGCAGTGCAGGCAGAGCCCTGACCCCCTCCCGAGCCCTGGAGCTGCTTCCAAAGCACCTTCCCCGAGGCACCAGAAGGGCTCCTTCACAGCCCAGCTTACCTGGTTTACACCAAAGCTGCTTGCTCTGAGCCTGGGAGGGGTTTGCTTTATTTTTCCTTCCTTGCTCCACTGTGTCTCCACATCTGGGGAATTTGTCCAGCTCCGGGTGTTTATGGCACATCTCCTGGTGCCAAGGCTCTTCAGGCACAGCCTGTCTGCAGGGAGTGTCCCCTTCCCAGGGACAGACCCCACACAGACCCACTGGAGCACTGGCCACAGCTTCCCAACCCATCCCTGCCCATCCCTGCCCAGTCCTGCAGCTCTGGGGATGTGTTTGACCAAAAGGTGCTTTTGGAGCCATGCTGGTTCCAGCTCCATGTTATTTTGTAATGCCATTCTTAAAAAAAACACCACCACCAAAAAAATATCATGTGTCCTTGGTCATAATTGAAAGATTTTGCTTCATTTATATTTTCACAAATTTCTAGTCAACCCCTGCAACTCCAGGAAATTTGATGAAAATGTGTTGCAAAAATAACACGAGAGAGAGGATTTCTAGAAATTCCCTTTTCCAGGAAAGAAAAAAAACATCTCTCTTTCTACTAAGACAGGGGAACAAACCTCTTCCCTTTTGACACAATAGATGCCAAGAAAAATCAGCCATTATTTCTTTCAATTTTTCGCACCTATTTCCTTGCAAAGGTGACTCAGCCCTTCATTGCTTCTGTTATTTCAGGAACTCTCTGCAGACTCGCTCCTGGGTTGTCTTTTACCTCCATTGATTTTCCATTATTTGCCTTGATCTGTTTCTTGTTATCTGAGGTCAGTGGTGAGTTTTGCTTAAAAATTTATATCACTCCATAGCTTTTGTTTCCTTCTGGTCTGTGTCCAGTTCCATCTGCACTGGGAGTATTTCTTTTATCTCTATTACTTTGGTTTAGGCAGTTTTTCTTCCTCGTTTTCTCCATCTTTCTGTACTTCCAGTGCCACCCCTGCCATGGGCAGGGACACCTCCCACCAGCCCAGGGTGCTCCAAGCCCTGTCCAACCTGGCCTGGGACACTCCCAGGGGTCCAGGGGCAGCCACAGCTTCTCTGGGCACCCTGTGCTTTGGCACAGTTTTTCTCTGTCCATCCCTTCTCCCTTACAGCTTTTAACAGTGAAGACCTGCTCTTCCCTGCCAGCACCCAGGCCATTCCTGCCCTCCCCACCACATGCCCCATGGTGTCCCACACCCACCAGGGTGCTGCTTCCAGGAGGTCCCAGTGTGTGCTCTGGTGAGCTGGGCAGGGATCCTGGATCTGGGGGCTGGTGGAGTGTCTGCTGTCAGTAAAATGAAGTTAAACCCTGACCTCATTCACCCTGAAACCCACCAGAAGTGCTTTGGTTATTTAGTTGTAACTGGGCTGTGTCTGTGTTTGAAGTTCTGTGTTTCCCTCTCACATCTGCCCCCAGTTTTGGGTGAGCAGCCCTGGGAAGGCAGAATGACCTCAATGAATCACCTTGTTTCCATGAGGCTCAGAATAGGTTTTGTAGCAATTAAACTTGGATTGAACCTGACTCCTTCCCTTTGCCTCTGGCAAGCTGAACCACGGATGCCAAACAAATTTGCATTAATGAGTTATTTTTGTGTGAGCAAGAAAATACAACCTTTTGGGGTTGTTGCTATGTACATGTATGTTTGGAGAACGCAACAGCTTACGTTGCTTAATGATGCCAAAACAATGCATTGAGGAGGAGCAGATGCCAATTAACATTATTTAATGCCAGCTATTAATTAGCAGAGGGAGGGCTGGTGCTGGAGATAGGCCCGTGGGATACCTCAGGCCACCCACCTGCCCAGCCCCACAGGCAGTGCCCAGGGGGATGGAGCTGCCCCTGGGAATTCAGACTGTGTCTGCAGGAGCTCGTGGAGTGTGAGATAACGTGGTGCTGCTCCTGAGCCCAGGGATGCCCGTGGCAGCTCCAGCAGCTGCTGGGTGCCTTCCAGACGAGAGGATACACACCAGCACAGCCCTGTTTGCCTGGTTTCACAGTCAGAAAGGGTTCTTGACACTCAATTGCATTTTAATGAGTTAAAGACAGAAATGCATCCAGTGACAATTCCCAAGGGACAGGGTTTCACCTCTCCCTGCGAGAGGGAGCAGCTGGCACAGCCTGGGTGATCTCCATCCCCACAGCCTCCATCAGAGGGTGGGATTAAACGTGAGCACAACAGACACAGCTGAGCCTCACAGTAGATTTTCCATATGCTTTGGGATAAACCTTAGTACTGGAGATCCTTACTAATGAGTGTGATGAGTTATTATTGTTGTCATTTCTGTGTTTGAAAAAAAAACCCAAACAGAAGGAACTATTTAAACCTCTCACTGTGGGGTAGTTCAGCAGCCAGAAACATTTCACTGTATTTTTTATCCTCTCATTAAATCTTCCCCAGCCTTTGAAAGCAGGCACAGCCACAGCACTGCTCCTCCTCACTGGTCCCATCCCTGCAAGCACCAGGATAAAATATCCCTTTTTATACTGCAGTCTCCCAGCTCTGCTCTCGCTGTGCTCAGGTCCCCAGGCTCCCCTCCCACTGTTTGCATTTCTGACTCCATGTATCATGGAATCACAGAATATCCTGAGCTGGAAGGGACCCACAAGGATCACCCAGTCCAGCTCCTGTCCCTGCACAGACACCCCAACAATCCCGTCACAGGTCACATTATTTTCCATGTGACTGTATTAGAATGAAATGAGGTGACAATATGTCCTATAATGAGGCTATTCAAAGGCTGGACTCCAGGATCTTGCAGGTATTTTCCAACCTTAACAATTCTATGAAATATTGCCTCATCTTGCATCCCATAATATAACCCATCATCGGGTTACAAGTGATTTTAAAGCAACCACAAAATTGTGATGAGCAATGAATCATTTGTCACAACAGGATCTGCAGGTGGGGTCTCTCCAGGAAAGCCTTGATGGTACCCACGGACTTGATCACTTGGGTTTCATAATTAGCAAATCTACTGCAAATAGTGGAGGTGTCTTTAATATAAAGCACCACCCACTCCTCCCCCCTCTGCGCATGATATCCTCTTCAATCCCTTCCCACAGAATTCATAACTCAAGACTTTTATATTCCATTTCATGACTCAAACCTCAAGGTTTTAGTAAAGCCAGTTTTCAGAGTGTTTGCTCTTTGTTGTTTCTTCAACAAAAGTTTCCTGGTCTTGCTTCCTACTCAGATATCTGCCTTGGTACATTGGCAACCAAAAATTGAGCCAAGGGAGATTTAGGCTGGATAGTATGAAAAATTTCTTCACTGACAGAGTGGTTCAGCCCTGGTACAGGACAGGGTGGACTCACCATCCCTGGAGATGCTAAAAAACCGCATGGATGTGGCACTTGGGGACATGGTTTAGTGGTGAACATGGTGGAGGTGCTGGTTTAACAGTTGGACTTGATGGTATTAGGGATCTTTTTCAACTTCAGTGGTACTATGATTCTAATTAAAACCAACCAAAGACGGGATTCTAACTTACTGCCACACATCTGTCTTTGTCTTTTTTGGCCACAAGCCCCAGCTGAACGAGTACCCCCTCTGGGACTGGTGTGGCAAGGGCATCATTCCTCCCTCTTCCTGGCCAAAGACAGCCCTGTACTCCAAAATGTAACCCCTCATTGCGGCTGTCCCCTCCCCTGTCCCTTAGGACGGCAGAGAAGAACACAGCACCTAATATGTTCATGGAGACAGGATTTTTCCAGGCTTTTTCTGAGCTCTGAACACCTTTCAGTGATTTCCTGGGCTCTCAGCTGCTCCCGCTGCCATTTCACCCTCAGCTTGGTTGAAATGTCAAGGAGTCATTCACCTGTGGGTGGTGTGAGGGCTTGCCTGGCAAAGAGACTTGAGAGCTCTGCCAAACTGTTGTCTGATTATTTCAGGAAACAGTGATTTAAACTATCAGAAAAATAGGGAAAACATGAGATTTTACAAAAAGCCCCACCCATGTGAGACGGGGAATCCTTGTGAGCACAACTGGGACCCAATTCTAAAGAAAACTTGGGAGTGGTTTTGCTGCTGAACAGAAAATTGAAGCCTGAAATAGCCAACTGGCCTCTTTCCTGACCTTACCCTGCTGTGCATTTTCACCTGGGTGATCAAGGTCAGGAATAATCATTTCAGAGCCAGAGACAAATGCCCAATCCATTCTGGGTTTCTCTGATTATTGGCAATGGACACCTTCTAGTAGAAGACTGTGAGTTATGATCCTGTGAGGAGACACTGACAGTTGTGCTCATCCCAAGATCCTCTGCCCCATCAGGTGCTCAGTGGATCCCTCCAGAGCAGTTCCAGCCCTGGGCACTGTCCTGGCTGAGCAAACATCCCCCTGCCCCAGTGACCCCTGTGCCATGGGGGTGTCAGCACCACTGAGGAGGTGGGAGCAGCTCCAGTTCTGCCCCTGCCCTGTTTGCTCACAGCTCCTCAGTTCTGAGCAGACAAATCCCTGCAGGGCTGAAACATCCCCTGTCAGAACCCATGGAGGCTGCGAGGGCTGCACAGGGGAGATGGATGGGCTGTGTCAGTGTTGCTTCCAGCAGCTCCTCCAGCACCTCTTACAGTGGAGGCAGCTTGTTGTACAAAGTAGAAAAATGGGAAAATCCATTGATTTTTTTTCCTTACAAGCCTCTTTAAAACAACACAGTAGTGAAGAACAACTGCAGCATTCATCAAGTAAGTTGTTGTCAAATGAGTGAATGGAAGTCCCTAAACTGTTCCTCCTCCACATGTCAAGTGTTTCAAAGTCCTCTAAATGCTGGTGGAAGAAAAGCTTTGTTGAGTGTTAAGCGGAGCTGTCCTTGCACATGTTTCTTTTCCTCAAGTAAGAGTAGAAAAATAAATTAAAAAAGGGGAGACACACATCACGAGGCTTGCAAATCCCCCAGACTCCCTGATGTTTTGAAAAATTGTCACTTGCTACAAAGAGGTGTGAGGGAGTCATTGATCTGATTTTTAATTTGTCCTTTGGCTCTTTTAGGAATTTGGAGGGGAAAAACTCAGAGTAAATTGGCATTTGTAGGTGTATTTATTATACAACAATATTATGTGGGATATTTGCAGAAAATGCAATACAATGCCTCATGGTGTAAAGCCTGTGTAAGTGGTGTGTGTGAGTATGAAGTTCAAATTCACACAGGGAATCGAGAGCAGGTGTATCTACCCCCACACACCTTGACTGGAGAATCCTTGCACAGAAGTTAAAAGCCATGAGAATCAAGTATTTGTACAGATAGGTGGGAATGACTCCCTGAGAAATCTCCTTCCTGGTGACCTGAGACCTCTGGGGTCTCTGCGAGCTCTACAGGCACAGGCAGACTCTGCCATAGCCATCCCCTGCCCGTGCCAGCTGTACAGGCACAGGCAGACACTGCCATAGCCATCCCCTGCCCATGCCAGCTGTACAGGCACAGGCAGACACTGCCATAGCCATCCCCTCCTTGTGCCAGCTCTACAGGCACAGGCAGACTCTGCCATAGCCATGCCCTCCCCATGCCAGCTGTACAGGTACAGGCAGACACTGCCATAGCCATCCCCTCCTGGTGCCAGCTCTACAGGCACAGGCAGACTCTGCCATAGCCATGCCCTCCTTGTGCCAGCTCTACAGGCACAGGCAGACTCTGCCATAGCCATGCCCTCCTTGTGCCAGCTCTACAGGCACAGGCAGACTCTGCCATAGCCATGCCCTCCTTGTGCCAGCTCTACAGGCACAGGCAGACACTGCCATAGCCATCCCCTGCCCATGCCCTGTCCATGCTCTGCCCATGCCATCCATTCCTCTGCCCCAACACTGCTGTGTTTGTACTGCCCGCCAGTCCCTGCTTAGGGTTCTACTCCTGCTCATCCCCACTGACATCAGGAATAGGTAGACAGGAAAGGTTTCCCAAAGTTTCTTCACCTGTGCAGAGCAGCAGCAGTGAAATGAAGTGAAGTGAAGTGACCTCAATGTTTTTTCTTTCTTTTACAAATTTTTCCCCCACAGGCAGCACTGCCTACACTGCAGATGAGAAACTGTCTTGAGAAGAGGTAAAGAGGAGGGGGAATGCAGGTGCTTGGAGGTGAAACAGGGCAGGAAAAAGGCACAAAGGAGCTGATTCAGAAAAGATTGTGATGTATTCATAGGTAAGGTCAGATGTGTTTCCTTCACCACACTTTTGGTTTCACTCTGATGGTTTTTGCTAGTGACTCTCTCAATTCTGTTCTCCAGAAATCTGTATCAGTATCTATAGAAACTCTGGTTTGGCCTATATTTGTATTGGTTTCTTGGCCTGAACAGTGTAATGCAGCAGCAGGTTCCCCAGCACACTGCAGACTCTGCAAGAGGGAGTTGGAACTTCACGGCTGCTCCCCCGGCCTCTGACACGTTTCTTCAAGCCCTACATGTGTTCATCGATCCTACCATATTCCCCCTCTCCTTGTCTCCTCTCTCTCAGCCTCTGCTCAGAAGAAAAGTGTCTTGTGGTTGTTTCTAGTTTTCATTTCTGCTGTTTTTTCCAAGAGAGATGGAGAAGGACAAGGGCCTGGAGGGACAGGACAGAGGGAATTGCTTCATACTGACAGAGGGCAGCCCCATCCCTGGAAGTGTCCAGGGCCAGGTTGGATGGGGCTTCAAGCAACCTTGTCTAGAGGAAGGTGTCCCTGCTCATGGCAGGGGGTGGAAAAAGGTGGGCTTTAAGGTTCTTTCCATCCTATGATTCATTGAGTCTATGATTTGGTGGGGTGAGAAAAACCAGTCATCTCTTGGAGGAGGAATTGGGAGGTTGTCAAGAATATCCTGGTAGAGGAATGAGATCTTGTAGAAAGAATAAAATAAGGTGATTTGCCCTACTTGATTAGCACAGCAGGTAATCTCTGTGTGCTTCCAAAGCATGGAAAGAGAAGACAGTACACCAGACCCCATAAATGGAACCATGCAGGTAGACCCCTGACCCTCTGGGGATTTTCTTTGTCAGTTCTGGTAATGTCCCAGGCAAAGCCCTCTGAGCACTGGCAGTGCCCAGGACCAGCACAGGGACCACCCACCCCACTGTCACACAAAGCAGCAGCTTGAGGTAATGATGTCATGTATATTCCTGACAAATCTCTAGTAGTTCCCACATGGAACTGCATTTAAATTAAACCTAAAAGGCATGTTAGACTGGCAGTTGCTGGGCTCAAACATTAATCACTGGCTCTCCTATTTATTATTGTGTAAGGGAGGAGGGACTGACACCATCTCCCTATACTTGTGCAAGGCATCTGGCACTGTCCTGCATGGCACTCTTGTCTCTACACTGGAGAGATGTGGGTTTGACAGATGGACCACTCCATGGGTCAAGAAGTGGCTGGATGGTCACACTCTCAGAGTTGTGGTCAAAGGCTCCCTGTCCAAGTGGAGCCCAGTGATGTTGCTCAGGGATCAGGACTGGGACCGGCTCAGCAGGACAGGCAGCCAAGGGCACACTCAGGCTTTGCTCAGCTCATCAGAACCATCCCCACAGTGTTATGCCCCAAACCACACCTCAGAGCCTGGGGCATGTGTCCCAAAGTCACCCCAAAAGCAGGAAGGCCACTGAGGATTGGAGGCACCCACAGCCTGCCAGGGACATGCTGTGGGTTTGGAAGGACCTGCCAGGCTCTCAGAGGAGGGAGTGTCTGCAGTGACAGCGTTTCACAGGCTGCTGCAGTGCCCAGGTGACAGCCAACAGTCCCAGCACTGGCGGTGGAAGGGGAACCCCAAAGTGCTGGTCCTGTGGGAGCCACAGAGCTGCTCCCTGGGCTCCTACACCCCAGCAAACCACTGCTGCCTCTGCTCAGGAACAGCCTCCAGTCAGCACTTTCTTCACCACATTGCACAGTAATTTTCCTCATCCTGCCTATATTTAACTTTTCCCCTTGGACTAAAGTGTGGTTACAAAAAATTTCTGTCAGCTGGAAAGAAAGAACAATGCCTGGCTCAGCGCCTGTGCTCAGCAGTGAAGAGTCTGCAATTACAGACCAAGAAACAAAACAAAACAAAACAAAAAAAGCCCCAAAACACCAGTAACAAAAACTAGGCAAAAATCGTTTTCCAATTTCTCTGTGATTCTTCCTTGCGTTTTTTTCTGACAAGGATCAGATCAGCAATATAAGGGAAGGAGAGTTCAGAGTAGAGAGCAGTAAAAAGTAAAACAAATAAAATCAAAACTGAGGTCTATTTTGCCTTCCAGAACATCTACTGTCACAACATAATTGCAGAGAAGCAGCATCCAAGTGTATCCAAGCGTTCTGGAGACTGACTCTCATTTGGAGTTGGGGTTTCAAACCTCTCCTGCCTCTCCTGCTCCTTCCTGCCAAAAGGCTGTGCTGGGTGCCCGACAGAGGGCTGGGGGCTGCCTGGGAAGTGCCACTGCTGGGATCACACCACCATGGCATCACCCCACCAGCCTGAGCTGGGCTAACACCCTCCCTGTCTGCTCTGCCCACCCCACCCCATCACCTCCCACGCTGGAGCATCCAAACCATGGACACAGTGACCCCCAGCACTCCTAGGGGAGAGACAGCACCACGGGAAATTGGTACCAAACTGGGATTTCTCAGCTTAATGGTCATTGACACAGTGGTTTATCAAGATTTGATGGCAAGGGACACTTGACTGTTTACTCGTTTCTTTCTTCCCTTTTGAATTTTTCATCCTCTTTTCTCTGGTTTTTCAGATCAATCCCTTTCCCAGAGTCCTGGAACTGGCTGGCCAGTGCTGCACAGCTTGCCTCCTTTTTAAAAATCTGGTTGAATTGATTATTTATGTTTAGTAAAGTGATATATAGATCCCATAAAATGTTAATGTGGGAAGAAGATGTTTAATGAGAGCAAAGCTGAGTTGCAAGGAACTGAGCCTGTCCCTCCACAGGGGAGCAAGGCTGGGCTCTCCAGAGCTCTTGACTTGAGCTGTTTTAGCTGCAAAACCTTAAAATCTGATTAAAAAAATGAAAGGGGAAACTAAATAGAATCAAGTAAGTTGATTCCCAGCAGGCTGGGCCCTGCAAGCACTTCAGCTGCTCAGAAACACACCAATCCCAGCTGGAAGCCTGGAGAGTTGCAGCACCACCCAGTACCCAACCCAGGGTCAGGCCTGGATGAACTCCTGACATTTTTACCTCCTGTAAAACCAAGCCAGTGGCAATGAGGCCAGAACATGCCAAAGGGAAATGAAAGCACTTTAATGATGTGTTTTTATTTAGCAAGGCACTGCTCTAGTTAGAATAGAAATTCTATGACAGAATGAGAAGATATTTTAATTACAAAATTGATGTCAATAATTAAGAAACAAATGCTTTTAGGTACCATTACACTGAGGATCCAGAGCAAACCAGCAATCAGAGAGATGGCAAAACAAACTCAGACTATTGGATGCCCGGCTCTGTTCAGTGACCAGAGCACAACCAGACAGAGCTGAGAAACAAAGTACTTTGTGTTCTGCCAAGCAGAGGTGGCACAGCCCCTTCGCCTGCCAGTCCCTGGCACTGCTCAGGACCAGAAGGCTGCAGCAGTGACACGACCAGGTACTGACCAGGAGCACTGGCCTGTAGCTCCACTCGAGTGCCTGGAGGCTGCTGGGCTGCCCCACACTCCATCCTGTCCTGGGGCCCCCCAGACAAGCATCCATCACAACCTTGGCATCAGTGCCAGCCCTCATGGCAGAGGAGGAACAGCTGGTCCCACGAGTTTCTTTGGCATAAGAGCCTTTGCACCATGGAAGGAGCTGCAGGTGCATCCACGAGGTCTTCCAAGTGTGTGACCTGCTTTGTCTCAGCCTCTTGGCACCACTGACTCCCTTTCCCCATCTTCCCTCAGGAAGAGGTAATGCAAAACCTTCAACTGCTGAGCCCCTGAATCTCCATGGAAGTTTCAGGAAGAATTGCTTCACAGAAACTATGGTCAGGCACTGGAAGGGGTGGCCCAGGGAGGTGGTGGCATCCCCGTCCCTGGAGGTGCCCAAGGCAGGACTAGATGTGGCACTCAGTGCTCTGGGCTGGGTGACAAGGTGGGGATTGGGCACACATTGGACTCTGATCTTGGAAGTCTTCTTCAGCCTAAAGGATTCCCTGATTCCTCCTGGTCTTTAACAGGAGCACAGGACCATTCTGTCCAGAGCCATCCTGCAGCACATCCCTCTGTCCCAGCCCAGGGAAACTCCTTTGGGGTGGTTGGAGGGGGGTGGTTTCTTTTACATCTGCACAGCTTTTCTGCAGGAGGCAAAGTTAGATCCCCACTGCAATTGGTGTTTGAGTTCTGTTATTAATTACAGCCCCTGCTCCAATCACACTCATTAGCTGAATGAGCAATAAGGCGCTTTAAGCCTCTATCTGTTGATAATATTCTCCAATGGATCCAGGATGTGTCATTTGACACTGATAAACTAGGCAATATTATGAGCTGAATGTCTTAAATGCTACACAGATGGGGAATATATTAATTTAAGGAAATGTTATTAAGTGTCTAAGGAGTGTAATTATGAGCAGCCTTCTCGTTTGACACCTGTGTGCAGTCTTTGCTTGAGAGATAAAGGCAGAGGAATGAGAACTGGAAACCAGCCTTCAAATCTCTCAGTCTTTCTCTCTTTTTAACTTCCTGCCAAATTAATTACTTTCAAGACACAACCAATATTGTGAAGAAGTTTTGACTGAAAACAATACCGGTGTGCAGCCCACAGAAGCCTTCATTTTAATGGCACATTTATTTGGCAATGCAAGACACTTCCTGAGAAAAGGCAGCTCTGTAGCTTTGTGTGACAGGGACGAGCTGCCAAGGAGCCAGCAAAGCTCTGGGCAGCACAGCCCGTCCTCAGCCTGGGCTGTGCCAGGGGCCCCTGCCAGGCATGGGCAGCTGCAGGATCTGCTGGAATCAGTGGGGAGAGGAGGGAAATAATCTTATTATATTGTAGCCAGTTCAAAGTTAGTTGTCTGATTCTAAATGAAAGAAGAAAAGGCTCTGGGAAGACCTTGGAGCATCATCCAGGGCCTAAAGGGGCTCCAGGAGAGCTAGAGAGGGACTTGAGATAAGGGATGGAGGGACAGGACACAGGGAATGGCTTCCCAGTGCCAGAAGGCAGGGCTGGATGGGATATTGAGAAAGAATTGGTGTCTGGGAGGGTGGGCAGGCCCTGGCACAGGGTGCCCAGAGAAGCTGTGGCTGCCCCTGGATCCCTGGGAGTGTCCAAGGCCAGGTTGGACAGGGCTTGGAGCCCCCTGGGCTGGTGGGAGGTGTCCCTGCCCATGGCAGAGGGGTTGGAATTTGGTAATCTTTAAGATCCCTTCCAACCCAAAGCATTCTGGGATTCTCTGAAATTCCTCCCCTGGCCTTTGGCTGTGTTGGAAGGAGTAGGACATGCATTCCCTGAGGGTGTTGTCACAGTGGAAAATGATGACAACTGGGATGAATCTGTGTTGGTGACATTGCCTGGCTGAGCAGTTTGGCCTCTGGTAACCAACTTTGCAAAGTGTAAAGGCAATAAGAGCAATGGCCAGGGGATGTCCCAGTCTCTTCTGAAGGGAACAGCCGTCTTCCACCATCCCAGCTCCTCCTGGGCCTCCCACAGCATCCCTCAGAGCCAACCTGAGGAGGCAGACCTCGCTGCACACACTCAGTTGCCCTCTGTAAATCTTAATTGTTAATTACGGTTCCTGCTGCACTGCCCCATCACCTGAGCCTGAAAATGATGCTTTGGCATTGCTGAACACATCAGGGCTGCTTGTCACGAGAGGAACTGACCATGGGAACACATGGAAGTGGATCCTGGGGAACTGTGGTCTGGCTGCACGTGGAATCTGCCTGGGGCTGCTGCTGTTCAGCAGAGGGAACGTGCAACACAAAACTGGGGCAGGATGGAAGGACACTGGAGTGCATCCTGCATTCCAGGGATTGCTGCTGAATGCTGGGATGTCAATGTCCCTTTCTGTAAAATATGTTTGTATCCACTGCTCCTCTGCAGGTGGCCTTGCTGGGCTCCTGAGGAGTTCCAGAGAAGCTCCAGAGGAGATTCATGGTCAGGCGAAGTTTCTGGAAACAGACTCTGTGGAAAGGTGGTAACTGGCAACCAGGACATGTTCCCCTGTAATTCTGCTGCATTAATCCCTGGAGGAACTTCATCTGGAATAATGGATGTACCTGTGCAGGGGGAAAAATCAGATGGAAACTGATGTCACCTGGGTACAAGCTGACAAAGAGAATGGATGGAATATTTTACAGGGGACAGTTAAAGGTTTCTGATTTGTTTAGCACAGCAAAAAGTGGTTGAACTGCAGATATGATTGACAGCTGTGAACATATCAGGAACAGTCATGAGGAGAAGGACAGAACTATTGGAGCACAAAGGACAGCTGGAAAGAAGGAGCCATGGGCAAAGGTTCATACTCTAACTCCCTGGGAACTGGATGTTTTTCATCCTCACAGTGTCATTTTCTGCAGGCAGTACCAGCCCTGCTTTAGCTAAGGATGCAGCCAAGGTCCTCTGCCCAAACCATTTTATTTGCAAGAATCTGGGCTAACACTGGTGGATTTTGCAAGCTGTTTATAGCTTTCCATGGAAAAATCCTACTCTTGACCCATTTGTTTTCAATATGATATTCTCTTTCATGTTAAGATTCATAAATATCAATATAACCTTTGACACAGTGCATGTTACCATTGTTAAAAATAAACTGTAATTTTTAAAAACATAAAATACATCTATTTATTTCATAGTACCAAATTATCACTATGAATGTGCCTTTTCACTTTTATTGGCTCTTCTGGAGTCATTTCCCCACTCATTTTTAGCAGCAGGAGGAGGTTCAGTGTGTCCCCTGGGGAGGTGAGCTGAGGCTCTGCCTTGCTGAAGGACCCTGCCAGCATTCCTGGGGATCCTCCTGCTGGGAGGGACACAGACCTTTAGCAGCTGCTTTAAATTCGAGTGGGTTTGCATACAGCAAAACCTCCCTGTGTTCGTACAAACACCAACCCCCGAGTTCTCCTCCAGCGGGCAGTTCCATTTATAGCACATCCAAACCCAGGGAAAAAAGTAGAGTTCAGGTCTTTATTCTACTTCATTCATCCAGTTAACATGTAGGAAATATTGAATTCCTTTACAGGCTTGAGTTTGCAGACGTGGGTGCTGAGCCTTTTCATCCTTTCCTCTTCCTTGTGAATAATGACAGGCAAGCAGAGGGGTCCCAAGGACATTTTAACCCTGGAATTAATGGCAGCTGCTATTCAAAACCAGTGATTTGCTCATTTTTTTCTCTTTATTTGTGTTTCAAACCCATTGTCTATGAAATAAACCACAAGAGTTGACATTCCAGCCTTCCTCTCTGCCAGGTGCTAATGGAAAGCAGGAACACTTGGGATGTGCATTTCAATTGAAACCAGCGACACGATTTTTGTCAAACTACTTCGTGTCAAGTACATAAATAAACATGTGCGTGGGGAAAAGGTTCAATATTTCAACACTGATTTCTTTTTGCGGTTTCAAAGAGGCAAGTCTGAAATGTTTCTGTGAGGAAATTTGGGTGAGGAGATATCGGAAGTACAAGAAATGTGCATTTTCTGAAAAATGCATTACAGAAAAAACTGCAGAGTTTCAAGAAAATTGTCATGTCAACTCACATCCCTCAGTTCCTTTGAAACTTCAGGAAAAAATCTGAACCAAATCATTCCCAAAATGGTGCTTCCCAAAGCTCAGTGGGACAGTCGCTTCCCCACCAACTCCTCTCTAATGGCAGTGGGAGAAGCTTCGGAGCGTGGCCCTTGGTGCTGCTTGGTGTGGAGCTGCAGAAAGCAGCCCAGGGCCAGGAACAGCAGAGGAGAGCAAGGCTGCCCAAACCCAGACTCCAACAGCAAAGCCCCCCGGGTTTCCATCAGCTCTGACTGGCCCTGCGTGCTCCATCCCTGCAGAGCAATTCCTTACCCAGACAGTTCCAGGGTGAACCGGCCAGGGCTCATCTGGATCGATTTGGAGTTCCTCTCCAGGAACTCCTAGCTGAAATACAAATTCAAGCTGAATAAAACATGAAAAAAAATCTTTAAAAACTGCCACTGAAGCATAGAAACCTCTTTCCTTCCTGAATTATTCTAGCAGAGTAATGAGAACACCGTGCTGGCCCCAGCTTGCCCATGCCTGCCCTCACCCCGTGGGCAGACCCCACATGCTGCCGTGGCAGTGCCCACATGCCTGGGGTCCCCACTGCTCTCCAGAGTGTGAGTGAGCACAGAGGGCATGGCCAGCAGCCCAGACAGAGCTGGGCTCTGTTCACTGAACCCTCTCTTCACACACCCAATGCTTGTCCTTGTGCACGGCGCAGCAGGAGGGCTCTGAAAAGTCACTCCAACCCACATGTGCCTCTGCAGGGCATGGCAGACACTGAGAGTGTCCCAGCTGGGTCACATAATCCTCTTTTGTCCTCATAAGGGTCACAGGAAGAGTGTGGTGTGGATTGAAGGGTTGGAGCTCTGCACACTCAGGGTTTCTCCTCTGCTGGTGGAAGAACTGGCATGTGCTCCATGGAGAGCAGGGCTGTGAATGTGAGAGCCCTGAATCAGAGAGTCCCAAACTAGTTTCAGTGGGAAGGGAGCGTGAAGACCATCTTGTTCCACAGCCTACCATGGGCAGGGACACCTCCCACCAGCCCAGGGGGCTCCAAGCCCCGTCCAACCTGGCCTTGGACACTCCCAGGGATCCAGGGGCAGCCCCAGCTTCTCTGGGCACCCTGTGCCAGGGCCTGCCCACCCTCCCAGCCAAGAATTACTTGCCAGTATCCCGTCTAACTTTGGCCTCTGCCTGTGAATCCGTTCCCCCTTGTCCAGCCACTCCCCACTCCAGGCTCTTGCTAAAAGCCCCTCTCCAGCCTTCCTGCCTGCCCTGTCTAAGTAAGAGGATGTGTTGTGGTGAGCAACAGGTGGACTGTGCTACAGACTCCTGTCAGGGAGCTGCAGAGAGTGAGAAGGTCCCCGCTGAGCCTCCTTTCCTCCAGGCTAAGCCCCCCCAGATCCCAGAGCCACTCCTCTTATGGCTTACCCTATAGACCCTTCTCCCAATACCTCTCCCAAACACCTCCAAACTCCAGTGACAGGGACACACCTGACCCCGAGCACTCCCCGGATCCCTGAAGGGAGTGTGGTGCTTGGCAGGACCCGAGGCAGGCAGCACACAGTGTACACAAGGATGCTGAGCTAAAGGCAACAGCTCTGAAATAAATGGCAGGTTCAATTGCTCTACTTTATTAGATGCTGACAAGAGAACATAAATCCCTATCTGCAAAAACTGGTTATGTGCATTTGGACAACTGAATAAGGAGGCCTGAAATATTGTTCTATTTACTTTCAAAGCACAGAACCAAAACACTCTTTGTTGCCTCATAAAATGCAGCATAGTGAAGTTAATACCTCTTTGCCAGCAGCTTTTTGCTCCCTCTTGCCAGAGCCAGTGTCCCTTTGTGAGGTTGTGCCATCAATCCCGAGCTGGGTTTGTGTCTGTGCTTCCTTGAGCCAGGTCTGAAATCAAGGCACATTATCTGTCCCATCACAGGGCTGTGTCTCAGCAGGCACTGGGGATAACAGCACTGTGCAGTGGCACAGAGGGCATTTCAAACCACTGGCCTGCCCTTTCTGAGGGCTCTTGCCCCTAAACCACACAATGGAAGGAGAGATCGCAGGGTGCTGGACACCCTTCTGGCTGAGGGCACAAGGCAAAAGAGGCTTCACTTTCAGAAGCTCAGATGGTTAAAGGGTCACCCACATTTGGGATTGTCCAGCCTGGAGAAAAGGAGGCTCAGGGGGGACCTTCTGGCTCTGCAAGTCCCTGCCAGGAGGGGGGAGCTGGGGGGGGTCGGGCTCTGCTCCCAGGGAACAGGGACAGGAGCAGAGGGAGGGTCAGGGGGCACAGCAGGAGGAATTTGTGCCTGGCAAGGGTGGTCAGGCCTTGGCAGGGGCTGCCCAGGGAGGGTTGGAGTGCCCAGCCCTGGAGGTGCCCAAGGCAGGACTGGCCGTGGCACTCAGAGCTCTGGGCTGGGGGACAAGGTGGGCATCGGGCACAGGGTGGGCTCGATGGTCTTAGAGCTCTTTTCCAACCTCAGGGATTCTGGGATTCTGCCCTCACAGCACAGAGATAAGTGGCAGAGACTGCAGTGCCCTGTGCTGTGGATTTGGTCCCTGCCTATCTTAGTTTTTCAACCCAGTTATTCAACACAGTTATTTTTGGGAAGCCCTTGGGACAGATTCGGGCTGCAAATCCAACAGTGGAGTCACACAAACGTGTCCCACTTGTCTCAGCCGGGAGCGAGCACGGCAGAGCACTCGCACCGAACTCAGAATCAATGATTTATTCAGCATAAGTGATTTGTTTTATTCTGCTCCTTTAATAGCCAAAAGCGAAACTTTCTGTCTTCAGAGGTATTCAGCTCAGTGCTGGGGTTGGTTTTTTCCAAATACAAATAATCCCGAAGTGCTGCTTGCTGACAACAGACAGGACATGGCTGATAACACTCCCTTGGCTCCACGGTGGGACAGGCAATCAAAGGGACCCAAATTTGCTTTCCGAGAGCTTCGTGCAAGGAGATGTTCCCTCACATTTCCTTAGTATGCAAACATTAAATAGCAGGCACTTGGCAAATTAAAATATTTATGAAATTCCAGCTCTGAAATGGAAAGCAGACGCGTCTTTTTTCTGTACCTTCAGGAAAAAACTCAAGCTGATCCAGACATTACGTGAGGAATTGAGCTTCTATTCCCAGCCTTGTCCCTTCATTCGGGCACAACAGCTCCTGTAATTCTTACACTGAATTCTGCAAACCTTCACTCCTCAGTTTTCATTGATTCTTGTGGGCACGAAGCATAGCCAGTACTTCCCAAACCACCAAATTGCTATCTCATTAGCAGCTCAGCATGGTGTGCCTGGTGCATACCAAATGAGGTGGTGTGCCTGTGCATCACACTTCCTTTCCATGTATTTCCATAGAAACATTCAAAGCACAGTTATTTTTGTGATTGCTTTTCTCCCTTGTTGTCTGTCCCCCCTTGCTACAGTAGCAGGGTGATTAAAGGGTGCCCACATTCCTAATTTTTCCCTTCAGCTGAGTTCCAGCAGTGACAGATCTTCAAGCACAACTGAGAACCAGAGAGAGACCATGGAAAGGGGCAAAGACAGTCTAACAGAAAAAACAAAATAATGGAATTTTCTTAATTAAAATGCTCCCCCTGAGATGAAGGCAAGACCACTACAGGGATGAAACCCTGTGGAGAGCAGGATCAGGGCACAGCGCAAAGGATACAGAACCTCCCCAGAAAAGTGTGGGGAAAGTCCTAAAGTATGTGAAAAATAAAAAGGTTGTCCCCTTAGCAAAATGTGAACCTGAGTCATTGGTAATGAGCTGAGTCCCAGCTCTCCAGCTCCAATGGAAAGCTCGTTTGCTTTGTATAATTGGAAGTGTCATATTCAATAGCACTTTCTGAACTTTTTTTTAAAAAAGAGAATTCACAATAATTTGTTGCAATACAGCCCCATTGATTCCTCTTTGGAGCTATAGATCTGGTAATTAGACATAATGAAAAGCAGAGGAGGGAGAAGGATGTAAAATTTCTAAAACTATAGAGCTGTCGTCACCTCTTGTGGTGCTTGTATCGATTCTCTTCATGGTACAGAAACCTGGAACTCTTAGGAGCAACAATTGTGGCACTTCAAGTGCTCCACTGTCTCTGGGAGCATGAGCAGCAAAACGTGGGTTTGGTGTTAGTTGGGCTGTGAGAGAGCGACAGGATGAGGAGGCAGAAGGGGTGAAGGAGGGGGACGTGGGGACAGGCCAGGTGCCACCCTTCCATGCCAGCTCTGCTGAGGGAGGGATGAAGGAGAGCAGCTGATGGGTCCCTCAGAGATGACTTTGTCTCTGCCTTCCCACTGGCATCAGAGGTTGACTCATTTCAGTCCTTTTTCAACTTGCAGCTGCTCTTGGGCACAACTTGGGAGGTGGAGGAGGAGAGAGGAGAGGAAAGAGCAGCATCTGCTCTCTGCCTCTTTGCCCCAGTGTCTCCCTCACATCCTCCACCAGGGAGATGGAAAGTGACCCCAGCACAGCCCCAGACATCATCCTGCTCTCACGTGTTGGAATTCATTTCTGACACCAGAACCACAGAGCCCAGCAGCCCCTCACTCCCTTTCTTTCTTTTTTTACCTCCTTTCTTCCAAAGAAAAAGGTTTGAATTCAAGAGGTTTTCACATCTTGGCTGTTACACTGAAGTGCTAAAACCCTCCCTCCAACAGGCTGATCCCCCTTTTGATCCCCCTGCAGCAGGAGGAGTAAAACCCATGGAGTAACAGAGAGTTCCACAGCCTTTCTCTGCTGTGAGTGTTCTCCAAAGGGGAATAAAGGATCTGAAATGGCTGAGATGGTGTTCCCTGCAGAAGGCAGGCATGTCCTGGTAAGGTAGAGACCTCTGAGGAATCTCTGAAGTGGTTCTTTGGGTACTTCCTCATGTGCAGAGCTTAAAGTGCCCTTTCAGCAAAAGGGATTAGAAGCAATTTCTTCCATGGCAAGATTTTCCACATTTGACTTTTGAACATTTCAGGCATCTCCCACTGCTGTGTGTGCCTGGCTCTACCCACAGCTGAAGCAGCCTCTGTACTGGTGTTTTGCCTGCAATTAAACTGGGCTCCAGTTAGAGACACTGTGGCTGCTGCCCATTACCTTGTAGTTACTGATTTATGAAGGCAACCCCTTCAAACCCCTCCAGTGCATTAGGGCAGGAGATGGTGGGATGGGAGTGTGTTGTGCCATGCTGGGCTGCAAGCATGGCTGAGCCAAGCTCTGACTGGCTCTTGTATCAAACGAATCACAGAATCCAAGACTGTTTTGGGTTGGAAGGGACCTTAAGATCACCCAGTTCCACCCCTTGCCATGGCCAGGGCCATCTTTGACTAGACCAGTTTGCTCCAAGCCCCATCCAACCTGGCCTTGAAATAGAGGAACATGAAAGCCAGATGTGAACAGAAAAGCACTTCAGTAAGTATGTTCTTCTTGCACAAATTCACAGGGAATTCCTTTGGAAACGCTCCCTTCTTCTTACAGGGGAACTCAGTCCGTGCTCATCAAGCACAAAGCATCACAAAGCGTTTTAAGCAGTTGAGACATTCAGCGCGAGACTTCACATCGGGAATGCAGGATGTGTGAAACTGGCTCGAAATAGGACCAAAAAAGGAAGAGCTGTTCTATTCCCCAGGGTCTACCACTGTGTTCTCAGGCTCTGGAACTTTTCAGCATTTCTAATGGGGAGCATTATAAATATTCATACAGACACTCATAGGCTAAAATTAAATGAGCTCGTCAGGGTTATTTTTAGTATAATGGACGTAGGCACGAAGAAAATCCCAGGCCAGTGACTACATGGGTCAGGGTAACAGTGATGCCTTTTTCCCCCGATTTCAGGCAGTGATGGGGAATGGAAATGAAAACCATTTAGGTAGAGAAGCGTGTTGAGAGGAGGCAGCGAGAGGGGCTGGGGGTGACAGGCATGTTTCTCAGTAGAGCCCCCGCTCAGATCAGAGCTGGGCCCGGCTCTGATGAATAAATTCATCTGTCATATGGATGAGACACTCCTGTGCTGGGAGAGAGCAGTGGGGGAAGAGGAGAGCTGGGGAGCTTCAGGGTGTGAGGGGCAGGAATGAATCCCCAGCTCAACACAAACAGGTGAAATTCCCTGTGGGGTTGGGGCAGGGGAGGAAGCCCCTGGGACAGAATGGGATGGAGGCGTCTGAAGTGTTCATTTGCTGGCTGGAAAAGGATCTCTGAGTTACTGCTGTGAACAGGGTGGTTGGTGGATCTGCTGTGACTGCAGAAATGCATGAAGTCAGGTGTGGAAAGGGAAATATGGAAGTCAAAAACCAGAAAGGGCGTTCTTGATGCACATGGGGGTGGAGGGGGGCTGCAAGTGTCCAAGGAAGGACCGTGGGAGCTCAGGGGAGAGGAGGGCAATGCAGAGGGAGATGATGCATCAGCATGGAGCTGGAGGGAGCAGACAGAATGCTTTACTGGGGATGCTTATTTCCATTTGTTCCATTCCTACATTTTCTTCCTATAAAATGAATCCCTTGGGCCATTCCCAGCATTGCAGGGCCAGGGGGCCTTTGCTCCAGCACAGCACGGCAGCCGCAATTCCTCGGATTCAGCCAGGGATTCCTTTCTCCTGCTTTGGTGCTTTTAGTTTTAATCTTTTACAATTGGTAGAAGCATCTTTAAAGGCATGAACTCCTGGGATGCTTTAAAAAGCTGTACCCAGCTCGCAGTGGGCGGCTGCCTTCTGCAGGTGCTCCGAGGACACGGGGACGGCTCCGGCTGCAGGGAGGGAGCTTGGGTGAGGTGTTGGTGTTCAACAAACCCTCCGAGAAGGGAAAGATCCACCTTCTGCTCATTTTAAATACATCTTCAAAATCTGCAGGGAGAATGAGCACTCCCTCCCTCCCTCCCTCAGGGTTATGGGGGGTGTCAGGGGTGCCCTGAATGCACACTGGGACACAGAGGGATCGAAAACCCCTCATGTGAGAAAAGGCTGAGAGAGCTGGGGTTGTTAGGCCTGGAAAAGAAAGGGTTTGGGGTGACCTGATTGAAGTCTTTTAGTACCTAAAGAGGCTCCAAGAATGTTGGAGAGGGACTTTGGACAAGTGGATGAGGGACAGGACAAGGGGGAATGGATTCCCACTGCCAGAGGGCAGGGTTAGGTGGGATGCTGGGAAGGAATTCTTGACACTGGGAGGCCCTGGCACAGCTTGCCCAGAGAAGCTGGGGCTGCCCCTGGATCCCTGGGAGTGTCCCAGATCCTGCTGGATGGGGCTTGGAGCACCCTGGGCTGGTGGAGGCTCTGCCAGGGTGGTGCAGGGTGACCCCCAGCCTGGGCCATGTGATGTCCCCAGGGATGCTGGTGAGGCTGGAGTGCTGCTGGTGGCACTGGAATGTTGTCATTTTTATCTGTACCTAACGACTTTCAATGCCTGGATTTAGCACACGCCCTTCATTGCTGTGTCAAAGCACACAAGTGCCTTTGCCTTTCAGTTCATGACTCAGATTTCTTTCTTTTTGGACATAATGTGACATAATTCAATGTACTGGGTGCAATTATATACAGTTTGATTGTGGCTGGTGTGTCACTCAGGGCAATTATTTCTTCTTAAGAGTAGTAATTGATACTCTGAATTGCCAAAGATGAGAAATCCAGCAGTAAGCAAAGCCATTTGTCATCCCTGCAGCCTCGATAAATAATAATTGAACTGACTGCCCGTATTGACAAACAGAGAGGCAGCTCTGATCCCAGGGAAGTGCTAAAAACCTAAAAGGCAATGTGTTTTTGGGGGAGTGCCATTTAGCCACAGATAAGTCTCCCACTTCTTTTTTTTTTATTCTGAGGAACGTTTGGTTTTACTCAAAAAGCAGTGATATCAAATGGGAGGTTCTTCAGAGTTTTATCCAATAATGCTTTCTATTTATTTATTAATATATAACATTGCTTCTTCTCATTCATAAGCAATCTCCTTAATCTTAGAAGAAAAAATCATTATATAGATAAAAAAATCAAAGTAGCTTTTGACTTGGAAAAGAGCCCTTCCAGGTTATTTTTGCAGATCCAGCTGGGATAAGGGCCTGGTCAGGGTGGTGGGTGGGCTGTGTCCCCCTGGCAGATACTCAGGCAGGGGAGAGGGTGAAGGTCCCTGCCCCGGAGCCCTCGAGACCTCCCCAGACACCTGCCCAGTCCCAACCAGTTCTGTCCCATGCAGCCTCCTGAAATGAGTTTGGGTTCATGGTTATGGTCCTTGGGCAGGAGAGGTCCCATGGTTGCACATGTCACACAGCACTGAACTGGTGCACAGGGAAATGCTTTACTTTGCCCTTCTTATGTTTTTTTTAAAAATCATCTACTAGAATTTTAAACAGGCAGTGAACTTAAATACTGGAAAATAACCACCCTGCTATTCCCTCAGATAAGAGGCACCTATTTTTCTACATAGATTTTGAATTTCCAGTATTTTGAGGTTGCCCAGAGAAGCTGTGGCAGCCCCTGGATCCCTGGGAGTGTCCAAGGCCAGGTTGGACGGGGCTTGGAGCACCCTGGGCTGGTGGGAGGTGTCCCTGCCCGTGGCAGGAGGTGGGATGGGATGGACTTTACGGTCCCTTCTCAGCCAATTCACTCAGTGATTCTAACTGAATTCAAAACTAAACACTGAATAACCTAAAGAGAATGACCATTCTAGGAAGAGTTCTTCCCATGGAACAGGTCCATGTGGCTCCTGCACATCCTTCTCTCCTCACTCTCACTCCCTGAAAACATTCACTTCCAAACTCCTGGCCAGGATGGTTTTTAGGACAGCTGGGTTATTCCAGTGCACGCAGTTTTGTGCCTCAGTGTTCACAGAGTTACCCAGGATTCCTCACCTGGTTTTTCATTCTCAGCTGGTAATTCCTGTTGTGGAAAGAAGGAGTTGGTGAGAGGGAGCCGAGGCTGCCACTGCCCTCGGCAGCCATGGAGATGTTTGGCATCCCCACGAGTGAGAACAAGCGGAGATTGAGCGCCGACCATAGGGAAACACAATTAATATTTTATGGGCTGTTAAACATTTATTAATCATTCATATGCAGATGATTAAAAAATTAATACCAAACCTGAGAATGATTTAGGATGGAGTGAGCTTATGCTGACAGATGCACGGAGCTGCTGGAAGGGGAGGGTGGGTGAAGGAGGTGACACTGAAGTCCTCTGGGACCAATCCTGTCTACTTTGCAAATATCAAAGAAGCCAAATTCAACAGGGTCTCACATCCTCGAGCCCCAGGAGTGAGCTGGATGGGCAGGCAGGGAGAGACAGGGATGGGCAGGGTCATTCAGGGACAGGCAGGAGCCAGCCTCTGGCAAGGACACACATTGATCCTGCTTCTAATTAAACCCACCGAAATATATTTGAAATAGCCAGAAGAGTCTGAACTTTCCCTTGCCTTGCCTTGCCTTGCCTTGCCTTGCTTTCCCTTCACTTCCTTTCCCCTCCTGAAGGTGTGTGAAGAGCAACAAGGGCAGTCCTGTCTCTGCTTTCTCACTGCACTTCTGATTTCTCCATTTTTAGTATGAGTAGGGGAAGATTTGTGTTTTTCTTCCCATCTGACACGAGCTGTACCCAGGGAAGGCTTTCATGTAACCTGATCTGAGGAGATGAACCCGTGGGAGCTCAGAGATGCATTCTGTGCTCATTCCAGGTTATTCCTGATAATCCTATTCTTTGCACTGCAAAAGGAAAGAGCTGCATCAGATGGTTGTTGCTGCCTCAGCACGGGCAGTTCCACAGTCACCCCTGGAGCCTTCCCAGGTACAGCACGACTCTAATGGTTTGGGAGCATCAAAGGGAGCAGAGCCAAGGGGACTGACCTTTCCAGAGGAACTCGCTTCCTCAGCCCTGGCCAGGCACCAGCAGCACGATCTGACACCAGGTGATACAGAGAGGGCTTCAGAACAACCACCAGAGCCTGCTCCTCCTGTCCAAGGAACAGACTTTTTTCCTACTCTTCATTGGAAAAAGCACAAAATAAAGAGGTGAATGGCACAAATCTCAAACCAGGATAGAATGAATCAGAGAATCCCAGACTGGTTTGGGTGGGAAGGGACCTTAAAGCTCATCTAATTCCACCCCCATGCCATGGGCAGGGACACCTTCCACTAGCCCAAGTTGCTCCAAGCCCAGTCCAACCTGGTCTTGTGAAAATTCTTAGGAAACAGATTTCACTTTTCTCAGGACACAGATTTGACAGAAAACCTTGTGACAAATAGTACATTTCTTGACTTAGAATGTTCTTGTTGTTTTCCATTTGCCCTTGTAGCTTTGGGAAAGGGAAGGATGTTTGCCTGTTTCCCCCTGTAAAACTTCCAGTCCTAATCACACACACACACACAAAAGAGGGGGAAGATACCATGAATGAGACTGAAATCTTCCCTTTTTATCTGAATAACACTGAGTTGTTGATCATTCTCACTTTGCAGAAGTGAACAGAGAGCAATCCTGTGGAACCCACTGGCCAGTTGCCCCCAGTGACAGGTGAAATGGAGCCAGACTGAACCCTGGTAGTTGTGGTTACAATTATGAGAAAACTGATTTTTTTTGTCCATTTCTGTGGGCAGTAATGACAATTCATTCACCTTTAGTCACTGTCTTCTATCAAAATTTCTTCAGCATGACACATGAGCATCTGTTAGAGCAGCTTCACATCATCCTTCTGGAAACTCCACAATTAATGGGTTTAATCGTATTGAAAATGATGGTAATAATTCAGGTATGTACAATATGCACACAATGCTACTGATTATACAAAAGGTGTTTCTAATAATGTATTTATTAATTCATTCCTCCTGGAATGGCAGTGCCAGCACCCAGTGTGTGGTGGGGGGACTCAGAGTGGGGGAGAGGAGATGTTGTCTCTGCAGTAAAACAATGTTGGCCTTTTTCCTGCCTTAGTGCTCCTTCTGCTGTGACACACAGATTTCATTTCAGAGTTTTTGAGGAAATTGCATCAGTATTTAAAATAACTCTGAAAAGTTGCTTTGAAAATGTAAATTCCCTTCCTTCCCCCATCAGTGATGCACCAGCCTCACTCTGCAGAGATGGAAGGGTTGGGAGCAGTGGTGACAATTCCCTGCCTGGCACAGTGGGTGTGTGTCCTCCAGAAACTCCTCCAAGTGACTTGGAATAACAGGTACAAGACCCTAAAAGTGATAGAAGGAGAGGAAACACCCTCAAGTTGTGTCGTGGAGGTTTAGGTTGGATATTAGGGAAATTTGTTCATGGAAAGGGCTGTCCAGGCCTGGCACAGCTGCCCAGGGGAGGGTGGAGTCTCCATCCCGGGAGGGTTTTAAAAGCCATGTGGATGTGGCACCTGGGGACAGGTGTTAGTGGTGTGACCCCTGAGGCAGCCAAATTTAAACATGTTACTCCTTCAAAACATGGCTGAAAGGTCTTTCTTGCTTTGCTCCCACCTTCTGGAACGGGAATCTGAGAATCAGGCTCCCTGTGGGAGCAAAATCTCCCTCTCCAGTCCCCAGAGTTGGTATTGGATGGAAGTCAGCACCACATGCCCTGATTGTGCTGTGGGTGAAATGTGCAAGGGGGCACAGCAGGGCAGGAAATGCAATTTCAGTTTAGGCTTTTGAACTGAAGCTTAATTATATCCCAGAATTTACTCTGCCCTTCACATGGGGCTCTAGATAGATCAAGATTAATTATGCTGTGGAGATCTCTCCCCCTCTGGCCGAACTCTCCCTCTCTGACTGGTTGCCTGTGTATTTTGACCAGGCAATAAACCATTTTCTGAGGACAGGAAAACTCCAATCTCTCTTTGCTATTAGCAGTACAGGTTCTTCTGTACTGGGAAGGTTCATCAATTACACCAACATAATTACCATATAACCATACTCAAGTAATTATTTCACTATAGCTCTTCCTGTAGTGACTGCTGTTGAATAAAGCAGCTTTTTCAATATACCTTAAATCTATTCCTCAGCAACACCAACTAAATCAAAACATGTCCTGTTACTGAAGAACAAATACTTTGTGTTGGGAATTATGGTGGGGGAGGCAAAGCTGCTCAGCTGTGATGTCAATGCAGGTTCCTG
Organism: Campylorhamphus procurvoides; assembly: GCA_013396655.1. Taxonomy (NCBI): domain Eukaryota; kingdom Metazoa; phylum Chordata; class Aves; order Passeriformes; family Dendrocolaptidae; genus Campylorhamphus; species Campylorhamphus procurvoides. Next base: position 421,831 of record WBMV01004469.1, read on the forward strand.
CAGCAGAACAGGACCAGGTGAAGCCCCCAAGGCAGTGCCAGTGGCTCCCACAGCCCTTCAGGATGCTGAGGAGGGGCAGACCCCTGACCTGGGGTGAGCTGGGACCCGGTCTGGGGTGAGCACGACTCCAATCCTGTCAGAGCCCAAGGAGTGTTTGAACCAGGCTCTGAGGCACATGGGGGGACTGGGGAGTCCTGGGCAGGGCCATGAGATGGACTGGATGGCCCCGGGGGGTCTGTTCGAACACAAGATATTCTGTGATTCTGTTATTCTATGATTTCCTTCCAGAGAAGGCACAGTCTGGTCTCTCTTGTTGCTGTCATTAGAGCATCTTCTCTTTCAACAGCTTATAAGGGAGAAGAGCCCAGCAGGGACACAAACTGGCCATGCCCGAGATGGGTCTGGTCCCTATGTCTGGAAGGTGGCAAGCCATTCTCTGGTTTGGGATCAAGAGCTGATCTTGGGTCCCTGCAACTAAGGGACATGGGGGACAAGAAATGGAGCCTGGGAAAGAGCTGCATTTCATCTCACTGATCCTTCTCTGAGGGAACCAGACCCACCAGCCTTCACGAGGAGGAGTTGGGAGGTTCAGTGATAGAGATCTGCTTTGTGCTGCTTACACCCACCCCTGTCAGGTGCAGGGGCTGGAGGGACACTGAGCAGGGGACAGCCTTAGGAAAACTCACCTGCAGGAGCAGATGAACCAACCAAGGGCAGGATCAAAGCCTGCTGGAGGCTGAGCCTTCACAAAGAAAATCCTGCACAGGGCTTTCCACATCCCCCAAAGCCACCTGGCTCTGCTGTGCCACATGTCCAGTCCATCTGGGACTGCACAGCCACCAGTGGTCTGTCTGTACCAACACATGTCCTGTCAGGCCCCAGTTCAGCAGGAGTTGAAGCCTGGGAGATTCCTCCTCAGCCCCAGCAGTCCCTCCTGACATCTGCAGTTACCATTATTTGCAGAGCTCACTTGCAATAAAATAAATGGTTTAAACGTCGTTGCCTTTTGCAATTCATAATACATAAACCAAAGGCAAGTAAAATAAATTTGTCTGAAAAGAATGAATTAACTGCTTATTTCAGGAAACGTGCACTCAGGTGTTTGACAGAAGCATTTTATTGCTGCCACATCCCACAGGCAGCACTTTGTGTGAAAACACTGAAGCTCAGCTGGGGTTTGGCTGAGCCCAGTCCCCAAGGGCTGGGGGGCTCAGGGGGTGTTTGTGGCCACAGGGAGCCAGCTGTGGGATGACAATGACAGCAACCCACCCCCATCCCTGCGTGGAGAATCCATCCCCACCCCAGTGGGGGACTCTGCCCCCGTGGGGCTCCGCAGCAGCTCTTGGCACCTCAGTGTGCAGCTCTGCTCACACCTGACTTCTTTCTTCTGGCTGACACTGGGGAAAGGTGGAAAAATAAAGCAACTCTCAACCAGCCTGTCCTTGAGGAAATGAAACTCCAGCAAATCAAGATATAATTTTGGGAAAAAGGACACTTTAGCATTCCCATGGTCACTGCCCCACATGAGTTTATGTGCACCTGGCAGAGAAAATGGGTATTAAGCCATAAAATTACAGCATGGTTTGGGTTGGAAGGGATCTTACAGCTCATCTCATACCAACTCCCTGCCACGGGCAGGGACACCTCCCACCAGCCCAGGGGGCTCCAAGCCCCGTCCAACCTGGCCTTGGACACTGCCAGGGATCCAGGGGCAGCCACAGCTTCTCTGGGCACCCTGTGCCAGGGCCTGCCCACCCTCCCACCCACCAATTCCTTCCCAATCTCCCAGCCAGCCCTGCCCTCTGGCACTGGGAAGCCATTCCCTGTGTCCTGTCCCTCCAGGCCTTGTCCCCAGTCCCTCTCCAGCTCTCCTGGAGCCCCTTTAGGCCCTGCCAGGGGCTCTCAGGTTTCCCTGGAGCCTTCTCTTCTCCAGGTGAGCCCCCCCAGCTCCCCCAGCCTGGCTTCAGAGGAGAAGGGCCTCAGCCCTTGGTGAATCTCCATGGCCTCTTCTGGCCTCTCTCCAGCAGCTCTGTGCCCATCCTGTGTTGCAGGTCTCCCAAGTGGCCACAGTGCTCCAGGTGAATTCACAGGGCTGTGCCCCAAGGGCTCAGAACATTTCTTTCAGAGAGACTGTCCTGGCCTTGCAGGGCACAGCCTGCTCTCTGTGCCATCCATGGGGCACCAGGGGGATGGCACTGTGTGACAGGTACACCACAGCCCCTTGTTGCTCTCACAAGGACCCCTGAGAGGGATCCCACGGGTCAGGTCCCATAAAACATCCCTCGTTGGTTGTGGTAACACATCTCTGAGATGATGAGCCCAAACCCAGGCACAAAGAGGACTTCTCTGCAAGACTCAGAGCAAACTGGTTCTCCCAGCAGCTGGAAAAAGCCATGGAAACTCCATCTGGAAGCTGCTGTGGAATGGGAAGGATGAAGGGTGACCCCACTGTCCCAGGGGGAATATGTGGCTCACACATTTCTCAGCTTTACCTGTTGGTGCAGATTTGCAGGATCGTGTTTGACTGGCCAAGTGTTTGCAGTCAGGGGCATCTCTGGGAAGCAAATAAACTGGATCTGTGTCTTCATATCTGAAAGAGTTTTCTGATGCAAAAAAGTCGAGGTGAATGGCATGAAAAAATAATAACTGGGGAACAACTGTTTGTTGTTTCTCCATCCTAAGGACAGGGGTCACTGAGCAAATAGTCTAACAGTGGGTTTAAAGTAAAAACAGAGTTTAATTAGTAGAACTGCTCTTCCACATAATCCATAATTAAACACAGCTGAGAGCTATGGGAGGGTTTGAAAAATAAAAATATAAATATACTCCAAATAATTACGCACATTCAGGACAAAAAGATCCACAAACTAATTGTGTTGTGCACAGAAGGTGAAATTGTGTCTCCACGGAAGCCTGTGTTAACATTCAATTTATGTTAATAAGGCTCAAATTTAACACCTTTGAGGCAGTGCTGAGTCCACAGGTGGAAGCTAATGAAACAGGACACACTGACTTTTACTTTCTGATGTCTATTTTTATTTATATGTTTGCTATTAATTAATGAAGCTGTTTATTTCTGTGTATTTCTGTTTATATACAGCTTAAGGAAAGCTTCTTTACGAGTCCAGAAAATTGTTCTTTAAGTATCACTTGTATTCAGCCCTTTTCAATCCCATTTCACTCAGGGGACTGTCCTTTACCCCCTCCCAACCTATTGCCTTTCTAAAACCACTTAGAACAAAAGAAAAGGGACGTGCTCACATTTTCCTGTCCCTGTGAATGGACACAAACGTGCAGCCAAACAGGAGTCACCTGATTTCCCTTTTTCTCTTTTTCCCAGTGTTCTCCCAGTGCCACAACCTCTCTCTTTGTTGCACTTCTCAGGCAACAGTGGTTGTAACCAGCATTTTTGGACCCAGCACAAATAAACTCCAGACTAAAAGATTAGGAAGGAAGAGCCCTATTGGAAGAAGAGCCGAATCCCTGTGGGTATTTCATCCCCTCTGAAGCCATGGCTGGTTCATCTCTGAAAGCACAGCAGAGAATAATGAGCTCATTTGTTGTTTGTTTGTTTTTCCCTCTTGGCAGAGCAGCCAGCAACTAGAAAACAAACCTTTATTTGTCATGGATGATCAAATAACTGATTGAGCCCTGAAAGCTTTGCTCTTGCAAAATACTCCTCCTTTCCAGGGCCACCGTGTCCCCCTTTTGGTGACAGTCCCTGGGCACCAGGTGATCTTCTCAGAGGGGAGTGGGCAGGGACAGCTCCCAGAGGAGCAATGCCTGGCAAGGCTGAGTTCATGGAAGAGTTCGTGGAGCAAAGGGAATGTTTGCACAGCCACTGCCTGTGACAAGGCTCTGGAAGGGAGCAGTGCCTGTGGCAGCACCAGCACCTCGGGGGGAGGTGTCCCTCAGCCTTGGCCTCTCCTGCCTCACCCTTCCAGCCATATCCTGCAGCTTTTTGGGTCTCACTTAAGGAACAACCATTTGTTCTGCGTTTGAAGGGAGCTCATTAAAGCTCTTTGGAATACCTGCATGCTGACTCCTTCCCCCCTTCTTCCAGGTAGGTTTTTAAATACAGGCACATTTATTTTGCAGGTCATGTTGTATCTTTAAAATGAAAACTAACCGAGCTGTGCACGCCTGAGAGTAACATTTGCTGGATCTCACTGAATGCAGCACTTTCCTTTGTGCCTGGACCTTGGAGCCTCTAAAGTACCAAAAACTACACTCAGTTTCTGCATATTTGTCTCATCTCAAGGAGGATGGGGGAGGCTGGAAAAACAGCTGAAGAATCCTACTGAATTCTAGCCTGAGACAGAATGTTGCAGAGAGCTAGAGAGTGTCTTTACTGTGGATTCACTCTTTGGGTGAGTTTGGTTCCCAAAGGAAAATCCCCCCCAAAGCTGCCACAGTTCTTTGAGATCTGCTGGAAGGAGACTCATCACACTCAAGCTGGGAGAAGGACCCACCAGAGGAACAGCTGGGGAAAGGGCTGCCCTGGGAACAGGGCAGGGACAGCGGAGCTTGGGAGCACTAGAACTGGATGGCATAGACAGGTGTCAGTGGAGAAATGCCTGGAGAGGTCCAGCCCAGCCTGGAAGGATGGATGGATGGATGGATGGATGGATGGATGGATGGATGGATGGATGGATGGATGGATGGATAAGTGGATGGATAAGTGGATGGATGGATAATTGGATGGATAATTGGATGGCTAATTGGATGGATGGATGCCTGGATAGTGTAACCAGTAGAGAGTGTTTTGCCTTGAGCACCACAGTGAAACTTCCATTTCTGGTTTGTTCCTGTGAATTTATGAGCCCAGCAGGAGCATTAGTAGCCCAAACCAAAGCCTAGTAAAATCAATAGCCGAGACAAAAATCTCCCCTGCTCCACCCCTGATATCTTGTTCCTATCCCAGCCTTCTGTTGCTCACCCATTTCCCTACATCAGTTCCCAAGGTGCTTGTCCCAGCCAGCAGAAAAATGCCACTTTTATTCCAGCCAAATTATCAGGAACAGGAACACGAGCCCCTCCTGGCACCCTGTCCCACAGCAGTGCCACACCACCAGGATACCCTCCTTCCAGGACTGTCCCTGCCCCTGTCTGTGGCAGGATGCTCGTGGGAACAGGCTGTGCTCCTGAGTCACGGGAGACCCTCAGGCGTGATTTTACACCCATCAGCCAGGGACAGTCTCTTCAGACTACTAAAAGGTCCAAGGCTAAAAATCATCCTCGAAGTAGCCCAAACACGGGACTGTTGGCAGTGATTTCACTTCATTCCTCTGAGAAATAATCTCGGGTTTGGTAATTGTTTCTCTCCAAGCAATATTTGATCAGGAAATTGATAATGTTTAATGGACTGTAGCTTTAGAGCAAGGGATGTTTTATAAATATGATGATGATATCTTGAAGTGAAGAAGGATTTTACACATTTCTTATAGTGAGTTATTCATAAAATCACAGAATCATTAAGGCTGAAAAGACCTTAAAGATTATGAAGTCCAACCACCAGCATGCTCATCACCAAACCATGTACCATAGTCAAACAATTTTTAGATACTCCCAGGGATGGTGACTTCACCACTGCCCTGGGCAGCCTGTGCCAGGCCTTTACAACCCTTTCTGTGAAATAAAAAATCCCTAATATCCAATCTAAACCTCCCCTGATTCAGCCTGAGGCTGTTTCCTCCTGTCCTGTCACTTGATACGTGGGAGAAGGTCCATGCAGAGACCACAAGGAAGGAGCCAGCACAGCTCAGCCTGTGCAGACAAGGTGGGATGGGCTGAGCTGGGGTCTGAGTGAAGGTCACTGTGCAAGCCTGGCTGTGCAGAACCCTGCTCTGAGCCTGAGGATCCACCTGGCCAGCACTCTGTGCCCCAGTGAGGTTATCCCAGCAAAGACACCCCCTACCCAGGGCCTGGGCCAGCCTCTGAAAGCAAATAGAGCTCCCAGTGCCTGGCAGTGCCAAACACATGGCTTTTAATAATGACCAGAAGTGAGAAAAGGGGAGTTTGCCTTCAAGACAGTGGCCATGGAGTAGTGAAATGCAAAGGTAGTGATTCCTTCTGCCCTGACAGAGTGATGTCTCTGACCTCCAGTGGCACCTTTATGCTCCAGCCACTGGCAGGAGGTCAGTGTTCATCTTTCAGCCCCAGCCACACTAATTAATTCTTTGTACTGAGTAAATAATCTGGGGGATTTTATTCAATGCTCGGGAGAGTAATTTTAACTTTTTCATTCTAAACTGTTGTGGAAACCTTTGCCTTAGATTGGATAAAAGTGATGAATTTTAAATCCACGTGACACCATCCATCTTCTGCTGGGTGACGTGACCACAGTGCTCGCTTATAACCAACTACAGTGACACCTTCCATGGAATGCAGAGTGAACAGAAAGACTTAAAATAATCCATTCTGAAATAATTGTGTTCTGCTGACTAGGAAACTCCAACTTTCAATTTGTCTTCATGTTTGCTATTCTAAATATACCAGCAATTAGTTTTTCTCTGTGTATGGAGTGAGAGCAGGACACAGGCAGGGGAGGGATGTGCTCCATCCTCCTGACACGAGCACTGCAGAAACCTGAGGAGCCTGTGAACAGAGAGCTGTGATCTCATCTGCACGAAACATGGGCCAGCAAACAGCGTGGAGAGCTGCAAATGGAAATCAGCTGTAAATATTTCCATAGTTTGTACATAGGTGATGTTAATCTCTGCTCTGCTGAGACAGAGGGGTGGCCTTACAGCCCTCCTTACAGCTGTGACCTGCACTTCACTTGGGGTAATGAGGGAAACAAAAGTGTCCCCCGAATGTGCTCGATATAGAATCAGGATATTAAGAAATGAGCAGGCTCTGAGAATATCCCTGTGCTCCTTTCCCTGCTCCAGCAGCAGAGACTCAGGGAGGTTCTGTGGGCAGGGCCAGAGTCAGGAGCAGCTGCAGATGTTGGTTCCTTGCAATGAAACCTTTTGGGATCTTTTCCCACGGGAGTTCACGGACACCAGCAAGGAAATGTATCTTACCTGGTTGGAAGTGTCCATGGCCAGGTTGGCCATGGAAGGGGGTGTAACTGGATGGTACCTAAGGTTCCTTCCAACACAAACCAGTTTGGGATTCTGTGTGGCACCAGACCCAGCAGTGCTGGAAGGGGAAGATCATTTCAGAGCTGAGGGGGCCAGGACATGGAGACCTCACATGCCTGGCTCCAGAGGACACAAAAAACTAAGCAAACAAAAAAACCATCTCAAAATGTGAAGTTTTCCATCAGATCTGACATCCTTTCAGTGCTTTGTAATGCAAAAAAACTAAACCCAAACCCCAAAAGTCACAAGAATTTGCAAGACAGAGAAAGCAAAGGCAGATGCAAACACGTGTCTTCCTTTGCTCAGTGGAGGCTGCAGAAGGATCAGAGATCTGATGGTTTTGGTTGAACATTAGTCTGTGAGTTCATTTTCTCAGCATAGACACAGTAGTGAAGGACAATTGTTCCCATAAATCCCAGGGATTCTTCCATTTTGCCCATATTGCAGCTCAGCTGCCAGAATGGAGAATTCAGCAATGCTGTGAGGACTTTGAAAGATCAGTGTGGGCATGTGCTCTGATTTGTAATCATGGTGTGTTTCAATTATTGCACAATTTCCCCAAAAAATCCCTCAGTCCAAAGGCTGCAGCCTCCTGTGCCTGGTTGAGCTGCAGGTCGGTGCTGAAGGTGCTGCCACTGGTGTGAGAGGTTTGGGGATTTCTTCTCCACAACACACTCACCAGGTTTCTCTGGTTTAGCTTCTCAGAGGTAAACCCATGGCTGGAGCTTCTTTAAGATTACTTGGCCCTTTTATTTATTTTTTTTCTGCCTTCAGCGATCAGAGCCCATTCCATGGCAGCAGCAGAAACATACCCACAACGTGACTGCAGAGACAGCCAGCCTGGCCAGAGCCAGGGGTGCCTGTGGCAGTCACAGCTCTGGGCCACAGGGACCAGAAATGCTCCCTGGCACCTGGAAAAGCCCCATCCAGTGGTGCTGGGGGTGGCTGCAGACCCAGAACTGTGTTTTAGTTGAAAACAGTCACAGCAGAGCAGCCTCAGGGGTCTGTTGTGGTTTGTTGCAACCTTGAAAGGAATAAAAGCCCCAGAACATTTTGGAGGTTCAGAATTGAGGAGCCAGGATAGAACATTAATAAAGGAAAAGCAAGGCATGGCAGGGGCATGTCCCTCAGCAACAGAAGGGGAACTCTGAGCTGCAGGGGGAAGGAGGTGGGAGGTCAGTGGGGTTGTGTGTCCCAGGCCATCCCTGTGCAGGAGGGACTCAGCCACAGGTGCTGTGCACCAGGACATCCCTCGTGTGGGTTGTGTCCAAAGGGAAGGTGGGACATCAAGAAGCTCCGTGTGTCACTTGCCAATATGATGATGCAACAAGAAAATCCGTCTCTCCTGCCCTTCTGTCAATTCTGAAGTTGTATGAAATTTTTGTACTATTCAAAGTATGATTTTAATCATGAAAGTTGCAATTTGTAATTCTAATATTTACACAGAAAGATCTTCTTCTTATGTCTCTCTCCATAAGGAAATATTGGAATCAAAGTGCAGGTTTCATTTCATGCAGCTTTGAAGTTGATCCTTTTGACATTTCACATTTCCATGTCATGCTTTTAATTATGAAAAAGAAGTTTCACTCATCATCAGTTCATTTTTTGCATATTTCCTTCACTGCCTTTTGCTCACCTCCATGAGCAGACTCAGAGAAGAGACAGGAGCAGAAAGAGATGCTGTGGGAGCACAGGACTTGTCCAGGCTGGGAACAGGCTGGGAACTGCCAGAGAGTTCTCTCCTGGCTCTGGTGAATAAGGAACCAAAATCACAGAATTATAGAATCATGAAATCACAGAATGGTTTGGGATGTGAGAGACCTTAAAGTTCCCCCAGTTCCACCCCCTGCCATGGGTATGAACCCTTCCATTAGACCAGACTCCCCCAAATCCTTGTTCCCCTGTGGGAAGCACACATGGCCCTCTGGGGCTGGCTCAGGGGTCCTCCTGCCCAGAGGATCCCATCCCCAATCCCATGGAAGGACAGCACCCACTGGGTGATCCTCCTCCTCGCTCTGATCACCCTCCATGGTGCCCTGAGCCTGGAGATGTCTCACTAAAACTCCCAGTACCAGAGAGAAGCAGCTCCTTTTTGGAACAAAATCCTGCATCCTCCTTCCCACTCCACAGGAACAGTATGACTGTGGGTTGGCTCTTTTTGGGGGGACAGAGGGAGAAGAGAGCACAACTCTGAGCACCAAATACAGTTTTCCAAAGCCAATACAAAAGTGACTTTCTGCCTGAACAAATTGTTGGGAGTTTAAAAACTGTTGTGAGTTTTTCCTCCATGGGAAGCCACGGGGGCAGCTCACACAACCTTCTGCTCTTCTTCCTTCCCTTTGCAACCTTTCCATAATACTGAGGAATTTCAGAACCAAACCTTTAATTACTGTTTTTATCTCAGAGCAAACCTCAAAGCAAAGTGAGCTCTGGGGATCTGCACAGTCCAGCTGAAGATCACTGGAGAGATTTGCCAACCCACCAGACTCATGGAGCTTTGCCAGATGTGGGGAAGGAAGATGCTTTACCCAGTGATTCTCCCACAGAGCCCCCATTAACACACCCACTAAAAGAGTCCGTGGCTTCACTTTTTAATTTATTTATAAGGTTATTTTCTAACCTGGGTTGTGGCTATAGCCAGCACAGCAAGACCCTGATTACACACAGTTAGTTCAGGCTCCTGGGAGATGGGTTAATTTGGGCACAGAACCAGGGCCCGTGTGGCAGAGGGAGCACCCAGGGATGTGAGGGCTGGAGAGGGAAGGAGAGGGCGGGGGAATTGGGTATGATGTTCCATGGCCATGACAGCCCTTCCTGTCGGTGCACAGCGTGGCTGGGGATGATGCTCCAGGGCAGCCCAGGCTTGTGTAACTCCACAAATAAAACACTGTGGATGGACCTCCGACCTGGAGAGAGCGAGTGTCCCAGGCAGTGCTCCAGGGGCTTCTCCTGAGGGAGAGTCACCTCCATCAACACACCCCAGGAGCCCTTGGACAGATGCCCTGGCTCCCCTCACTGATCCCCAACCCCCTACACTGATCCCCAGCTCCTGAGACTGATCCCCAGCTCCCCACTCCAGTCTCCAGCTCCCTGCACTGAAGGGAAATTCTCCTACACCTGAGATGGAAATCAAACCTGAAAACTCACCTTGGGAGCACGATGTGGACAGGGCAATGGTTTGCCTGGGAGTCATGTTACCTGGCAGACACTTTGCATGTAAATTGTGTTTGCCCATTAAAGAGGTAATATCATATTTAAAAAAAAAGAAAAAAAAGGAAATAAATAAGAAATTCCAGGTCTCCCCAATCCAGAGGCAGTTCTTGTGATAAAATATGCAAAGGATCAGTGTTGCACCTTCTCTTGCACCAAGTTCATGTGTTCCAGTAAGACACTGAGGGCAGATGTAATCCCTGCCTGCTGGAAATTTCTGTTCCCAAACCCCATCCCTGTGCTATCTTGAGATTAAAGCTGTGTTAGAAATCCGAAAGTTGTTGATAAACTGCTGCTTATAAACATACAATAAGCATTTTGGATTCCTCTGAAAGGGCAGGGATGGAGGTTGGGACTCAGTTTGGAGGTTTAGAGTTACAGAAAATTACAAATACCCCCAATAGAGCCTGTTGGCTCGGTGTTCTCTGAGGACATGAAGGCCAGGAATGCACCTGCAGGAGCTGTCAGGGATGTGATGTGGATACCAGCACACACACACTGACTCATCCTGCTCAGGGCACAGACAGGAGCAGGAACAACACGGGAATGTCTGGTTGGGAAACAAAGAAAAAAGTATGTTTGTAAAAACACACAAACCTCAAACAAACTGTTCTGTTTGCACAGATCCATATTTGTCTTCTGTTGTCTTACAGGAACTTGTCATCTCATGGCACAGGTTGATGGCACTGGAAGAGGATGTGGATTTAGGGCAGGAGAAGTGAACAGGCTTGGCCACAGCACCTGGGAAAAGCTTCATGTCCTGGACAGCAGTTTGGGTCTGGGAATGGCTCTGCTCTCTTTCTGGAATGCAGCTGGCAGGGATGGGCAGTGGGGAGAGGGGCTGGGAGAGCCTGGCACTCCCAAAACAAAAGCTGTCTTTGAATAACCAGCAGGTTAGAGAACACTGAGCAAAAGATCCTGTGGGCACAGAAGGAACTGGGGGGTCTCCCTCAGATCCCCCATTATCTGCACAGTTTTAGCCCCTTATCTAATACAAAAGAAGCTCCTCACTGAGACAAACTGTGAGATCTGGGAGCCACCTTTGTACCATCTGTCACCTGGGAGTTTCCACCCTGTAGCTGCAGCTTGGGTTGATTCCAGAGCCAGGGGGATCAGAGCTTTTACCTGGACACTCATTCCCTCCCAGTGTAACCCTTATCCCTCCCGGCAGGAGACCTGAGTGGGACAGAATTCCCTGTCAAACCTGGCTGTGCCTCTGCCAGTGGCTCTGGGCACTCCAGCTCCCCTCTCCAGACTCCTCAGTGTCTCCCCTCCTGGCAGGACTTGCACCTTCCTCTCCTGGCCTCTTTGTCCCCTGCAGCCCTCATCCCTGCTCCAGGAGGCACCCTCTGCCAGTGATGTCTCCTCCCAGCCCTCCCAGCTCCATGTTCCCAGCTGATGAGCAGCAGCACAGTGAGGGATCAGCCCTCCAGCTGCTGCTTCTCTCTCCCAGCTCTTAATAATCTGGAGCATTTGGGAATAATGCAGTGTTTCCACAGGGGGCAGCTGGTGGGATGAGCAGTTTGGGCAGGGAAGAGGCTCAAAATGGAACCAGGAGCATCCCCACAAGGCTCCCACCATTCCCGCTGACATGGAGGAAAACTGAGAGGCACATTCAATTCCTCCTTCCCTCTGGCACATCCTGCCAGTACAGGTGGCCCTGATGGGCTGTCGTTTTGTCTTCACCATCAAAAGTGAGCTGGACATTCCTCAGTAAGAAACAAATGCTAATGTAACGGCAGAAGAGATTAAATTATGTACAACAACTCCGACCCCTCCTGCTGTACATCAGAAACACGGAATAACAGGTCGGGGAATAACCATGCATATAAAAGGGAAGAATTTCCATCATTATAAATTCATGAGATTTCATAAGAAACATTATTTGTTTGCTTTTGCAGAACTGCAATATTGACCTGATTACAGGAGTACCAGGAAACCTCCGAGGAAGCCACAGGGCAGAGGGATCCCAGGCAGAGGCACAAGGGAAGATTAATACCATGGCTCACCAGATGTGACAACAGCTACCCTTGGAACATGAAGATATCTGAAAGTTAATGAAGAGACGGGAGCGAGATAATAAAGATAAACATGTCTTTTTGGGTTAGGCTGCCCCTCTGCAACCTCCTGCCTCCTGCTAACAGGTTCTTCAAAGCCATGCTGATGACAGCCCTGTGAAGGCGAAATAATTCATCTCCAAATTGAAGTGAGGAACCAGCAGCCGCAGGATGTGGCACCAACAGACGAATCACAGTGTCCTTGTCAAGGAGGCAAACAAGCCTGTTAGGGGAGAAAGGGGAAGAGATGGCTGTAGAGCAAGGCAAAGGAGTCCAAGGAATACAAGTGCAGAGAAGGATTCATGTCAGGGTCTGCCCTGCCAGGCTGGAGGAGCAGGCATTGTCTCAGTGGGGACATCAGGACATGAATGGCACCACCCTTGGTGCACGGGCTGTAGTGCCAGGTTTGTCAGTCCTCAAGGCATTCCAGGAGTGGACTCAGAGCAGCACAGCAGCACATTCTGGCCGAGCACTGCAGCATGAAGCTGTCACCACTGAGGAGCCACCCGATGCCCCTGCCTGAGGTGCCAACCTCCTGCCCTGCCACCCCCTTCGGCATCTCTGGCACCTGCACTGACCCCCATCCCGCCCCTTTTATGCCCAGTAAAGACTGGTATGGTGCAGGTTTTGCAGAGCAGGCCCCTTCTCTCCAGCACAGGGAACAAACACAGCTGCACGTGCAGGAAAGTGAGGGGCCTCCAAGGCATGTTGGAAGAGCTGAAGCTTTCTGAGAGAAAACAGTGTTGGGATGGCAGCTTCCCTGAAATCATGGACATGGTCCAGAGGCAGCAGCAGCTGGGGAGGTTGTACATGTATGTGTGTGTACAGGGACCCAATAGGGACACCTGTGTGTGTGTGTGTGTGTGTGTGTGTGTTTGAGTGTCTCTGTGGCTGTGGGTCTGTGTTTATAAATGTGTGTGTGTTTGTGTGTCTGTCTGTGTGTTTATGTGTGTGTGTCTTTACAGCTGCCCTCCCAGACTGAGGCATATATATTTCCATATATATCAGTATAGAAAAAAACCCTGATATGTAAATGTAGCAGACATGCACTGGTCCAGGAAAATTAAGCATTTATGACCTGTTTAAACTGCAGATCATTTTTCAGGTCGTGCCACTGATCAGGATCCAGCACCTGCTTCCCCCTGGTTCCAGATACCGGCAGTGGCCAGTCTGCTCTCTGCAGACAGATGTGCCAGAAGCATTTTAGTGACCCAGGAGATCCCAGCCCCTGAGGAGCAGCTGGGCAAGCCTTGATAGGGAGCTTTATCTCTCTTCTCCTGCTGCCTGTCTCTGCTCTGCCTCTGGACACCATCCCTGGCCCTCAGAGGGGACATGGAGAGGTTGATTTATATTTTTATCACACCTTCTCTTAATTACCCCTTCAAATGATGCCACCCCAGTCCCTTCCAGTATCCCCCAACATCATTTACAAACCACCCTGCTCCATCTCTGCTCCTTTCTGGACAATCAACATCTTTTTAACATCCCCCTGTGCCCATTTAATCTGCTTTTGTGGTTTCCTCAATGTCTTCTCTAGTGCTGACTGACCTATGGAACTCTGTCACCCATAAATGCTGTCACCTCCCAGCTGTCCCCTTTCTCCTCATCCTTAGGGAATACCGTGCTGGGGGATCATCCCACTGCCCAGGAGAGGGGCTCTGTTTCAGGATGCAGCTTCCTGAATCCCAGAATCCCAGGATGGTTTGGGTTGGACAGGGACACCTTCCACTATCCCAGGTTGCTCCAAGCCCCAGTCAGCCTGGCTTTGGACACTTCCACTGTGTCACACCACTGCACAGGCACTTGTCACTTCAGGCAGGGATTGTTCCCTTCCCTCTGCCTCATTTCTGCAGACACAAATGCATTAATAAAACACTGATTCTACACACAGCTCTCAGCAGGAGATGGTCCTAGCTCTCACAGAGTTCTGCCAGGTGGGGGATCTTTTTGCCATGAACTTTAATTAATTCATTATAATTTTATCATTACATATTCAGCTCCTAATAAAATACTGATTTTCTCAAATCCTCCTTTTTATGTGTTGTGAGCAGAAAAGAAAATATGGTTTTTTTCCTCCAGATTGTCCATTTCTGCTGATTTTAGGAGTGCGACTTCACAAGAAATGTATCACAGTCTAATCTGTTGATTGAATCAGTACAAAGCCTTGCCTTTGTGGAATGCCAGCCTGGCTTCATCTTGGCTGAGGAATGAAAATCCCCGTCCCATCCAGGTGAGTGCCCCCATAAAGTTCCTCCAGAAAAGGGGATGAGTAGCTCCCAACCCAAACCTGCCACTGCAAACTGTCACAGCTGAAGCAGCAGAGAGGAGCTGTCAGGATTTTGTTTTCTGGAGGTTGGGATCACATTCCCTCTCCTGGTACATGGGGAGGGGAAGGATCAACCACCACAACAGCTCTGAAATCCTGGTGGGACACTTCCACATAGATCTGAGGCTGCTTTGGGGCACTGAGCAGGTGCTGTGTTCTGGTAGTGAATATCCAGCACTGGCAGACTCTCTGGATGTTGTTTCCTTCCTCAGCAACCTGAGGAAGATGCCCAGGACTGGTGGGAGGTGCTGCCCTGCCCAGGGCTGCCCCACCAGCATTCCATAAACATGGCACATCTCCTGCATCCCGCACAAGGGACAGTGCTGGGACAAGGCAGAGTCATCAGCCAGGAGCAGGAATCTTCCCTGACAACCAAGCTGATGGCTTGAGAGAGGATTTATCATGCTGATGTGTTCCCACAGCTAAGCAACATATTTCTTATACAGCCTAAAGGTGCAGTGTCCATAGAGATTCCCAGGAGCACACCTGATGGGCACACACAACCTTGTCAGGAAACCTGGGGCGAAGCAGCAATGGATTGGATGTAGAATTTCACCCAAGGAAGATTTTGGGGGTGTGTGTGTATATATATATATATATATATATATATATATATATAAAAATTGTATAATTGTTATATTATATCTAAATGATAATTGTATTCTATATTGATATTCCTATACAGTTATAACATTATGACTTCTATTACAACTGAATATAATATAATCAATTATATAATTTTGTAATTATAGTTGTATGTTTGTGCAATTTTATGTTGATATATTCTACCCTATGTACGTGTAAAGACATTAAAGACATAAAGTATTTGCACCAATGTATGATAGCACTGTAGTATGTATGATCTGTATCATTTATAATGATATATAAGCCCCATCCAACCTGATCATCCCAGAAGGTCAAGAAATAAGTGATATGGAAACAGAGGGAGATCCAGAGCTGTGAAGAGGAACACTGGCCAGCCTGGATAAGCAAACGTGGCAGGAATGATCCAAGGCCAGAAGGAGCCATGCGGTGCCATGCCCTGCACAGGCTGGGAGCATGGCCAGGCTCATGGATCCCTCCTGGAGCAGGACCACTGGGATGGTGTGGGGACACACCAGAGCTGCATCCCAGCACCAGCCCCCACAGGGATGTCCCTAAACACCCCTCGCTCCAGCAAGTGTCTTCTCACACAGTTCTCCTACAGAAGGGCTGTTAGCCAGGAGGGAAGGACCCAGGGAAATGACACTGGAATTGTTAAGAGAGAAAAATGATTCTAAAACCCAGCAGAGGAGGAGATGTGGTGCTTGGAGAATCCCTTGAGAACTCACTGACACCATCTCATGAACTGGTGCTCTCTGAGGGAAGGGAAGGGCCAGCTCTGGAGGGCTCTGGGCTGCTGAGCCTGCAGATATCGGCTTTTGCCATGAGTTTCCCTTCCAGAAATATCTTCAATCAAGCAATATTAGGAATTATTCATGGAGCTGATTGAACTACCTGAGACTGCACAGAGCAGGATTTTAAGAGAATTCTGACACAGGAGCAAAGTGAGTCGTAACAATTAATTGCAGAGGCTGCGAGTGCTCACGTTATCCTGTTCATGCCCTTTCAGGCACTGCCACTTCTGTTATTTCTAGGATTTACTGGAGCCATTTCCTTGATGCCATTTCCCAAGCAGTGTGAGCTCCCAGAGCAGCAGAGCCAGTGCCAATGCAGCGGGAGGTGGCACAGGGCAGGACCGAGGTGTGCAGGAAATCAGCATTCCTGGCAGGCACAGGGGACGTGGCAGCCTGAACTTCCTCATCAGGACTCAAAGACATGTGAAGGAAAGTAAAATTACAGAGCCTCAATAAAGAAATCAAGGAGAGATGTGTATTTTGGGAAGACTCCATTATGCAGAGTATTAGAAAACACCAATCAGTCGTGGCAATCGTGTTCAGGGAATCTGCGGGAGCAGCCAGACACCGGCGTGTTCTCTGCATGACAATGAAACCAGAGGCTGCCCTCACTAAAAAGAGGGTGAGAAAAGCATAAACAGTGGCAGCAAAGACAGAAAATGCCATTTTTCTGTGGCATAGCAGATGTGGCAGTTCACTGAGAAATGGTAATTAAGCAGAAGAAGGAACAGGACTGAGATGATGCAGAAGGAGCTGGAAATGTCCATCCCCAGGGCTGAGGGTGGCAGAGAGGTTGTCAGACAGGAGTGTGACAGGGCACAGCCTTCACCCTCACCTCCTGCCAAGCAGGAATGGCTGATGCCAGTGGCCAGAGGCAGCAGGATGAGGCATTGCTGAGCTCTGAGGACCTTGAAGGTGTGTTGGAACCAGACATTCCCCTTCCCTCAACTCCTCAGGAAGGAAAATGAAATGGTAGTCTGTGCAAAGAAAACTCCTTCCAAGACAGAGCAGAGTGGCTGTTCCCAGCCCACCAAGGGGTGAGGGGGGTGGGAGCTGCCCCAGGGCTCAGCTCCATCCTCCTCCTCCTCTGGACACCTCGCTGCAGAAAACACTCACACATTTTCCCTGGCCAAGGTCATCCTCTCTGGTGCAGCTGGGCCCAGTTTGGCTCCAGTTTCAGGAGAGTCCCATGGGTGGGAGTGGAGGGCCTGAGGGTGCTGGACATTTCTGCAGTATCTCAGCTCCAGTTTGTGTGCAAAGAAGAGAGAAGTGGACATCTTTGATTGCCCCTGACCTGTTGCAGCAACACTGCTGTGAGCAGCCTGTTTGAACCCCCCTGACCCACCAGTGAGTGCCCCATGCCAACCACACTGGGTGTGAGCTCTTCAGAGGGACAGGAAGAGACAGCAGGAGTGCCCTGACTGACAGGTGTCTTTGCTTTTAACTGCATTCATCCCAAATTGCATGTGTAGAGTCTGTACAATTTGTGTCCCATTAGTGTCAGCACCTCTCGCCCCTCCCAGTGAGGGAAGGTTTCTGTGCTGCATCACCTGAATTATCCCTGAGCCCCAAGCCCAGGCAGGTGAGGATGGAGCAGGGGGTCCCATGAAGAGCCCTGGCACCCCATTCACCCAAAGAGGGCACCCTGCTGCCCCTCCCTCAGCCCTGTGCCCTCATCCTTGTGCCCTCACCCCTGCAGCCTCAGCTCTGGGTCTCTGGGGGACTGCAATCAGCCAACCAAACTTTCCATACCCAGAAATCAAAAATACCTCTTCTGTTTCTCACCTTTTTATAGCTTTATGAAAAAAAAATTAAAGAGGAATATCTTCAGTTCTTCGGTTAAAAAATGCTGATGTTCTTTCTTTTTTTATTTTTTAATACTTAGCTTCACCAAAATTTGCATGGAAAGCAGCAGGTTCCAATAGAGAAAAGCCCATTATTCCTTTATGCAGTATGAGACATCCATTTTGGGTTTTGTTTTCTATATTTCCTGCTTGTTTTTCTGTTTTGTTTGAAATTTTGAATTGAAAAAGGAGAAAAACATTTACAAAACTATTTTGCAAAGAAATTTTCAACGACGTTTTTCAGCACTGTTTTCCTCATGCTGGCAGGAAAGGGCAGCCAGGCCAGGCAGGCTGGCAGGGCCATGGGCAGTGACCCCCAGCCCAGCCCTCGGGGCTCCCCTCCTGTTTCCAGCTGAGCCCCCTCCCTGCTCTCCACCAGGGCTGAGGTTCCCTGGCAGCTGCAGAGCAGCTCTGACTCACTTATTTAATTTATGTCGTGCTGCATGTTAAGGAGTGTCTGCAATTATCCAGTCAAGCCTATTACTGGAGATTAGAGCTGTGTGGATACAGTAATGGAATATATGAGTGTTTGTTGGAATCCTAAACTCGTTTCAGTGTGAACATGCACGAGACAGTTCTGTATTCCCATCCAATTCCCACTTCCACTGAAACTCTGCTGATAGCAGTGTCTGCACTGAATTCATCCTCAGCCACAGCCCACCCACGTTCCTCCTGCAAACACCATCCAGACTCTGCAGGTAAAGTTTCAGGTGCCACAACCTGTTCCAGGTTTACTCCGTGATGGGTGAGATACTGCACAGCATGTGGCACGAGAGCAGGACTGAAAACACTGCCCAGCTTTGGAGCGTCACATCTATCAGTCTAATCTGTGATTTTAAACCTTTGTAGGGAGACAGAAATTCTACTTAATTAGCACTGGGGAAAACTCTGTTCCCTGTGCACTGCTTTCTGCTCCAGGTCTGTGTTGGTTGGCTCTGCCTGAGGATCCCAGGGCGTCATCATCTCTTGAAACCTCTTTTCTCCCTTCTCACAAAGAAGTGCTCTTGACAGCTGGAAGATGGGTTAAGATGGAATGATTCTGCCATTCTATGGACTGTTCTCATTACCTACCTGAGGAACAAAGAAAAGAAAAGTTTCATTTTTATCTGGAAGTTACCCACTCTGATATCTGATAATATTTTTCTTTGAAGTTCCCTGGGTTCTTGCTTGGAGGAAATAACATCAGGTCACTGTGGGCAGGGAACTTATGTCCTGGCTATTTCCATGCTCAGCCGCTCACATGCAGACCAGGCTGTGTCATGGGTTAACCTCAGAGATTTTCACAACCACAGGCACAGAATAATTCATTTACACATCAGAAATTAATTTCTGTGGCAAACTACCCCAATCCTGCAGTTTGCAGCAGCACCATCTCACTTGGGTGTGTGAGTGGTGAGGGGCAGAGCTTGGCTGGGGAGACTGAGGTGCCCCACATCATAAATCATGGGATCCCAGACTGGTTTGGGTTGGAAGGGACCTTAAAACCCATCTCATTCCACCCCCTGCCGTGGCAGGGACACCTTGCACGAGACCAGGTTACTCCAAGTCCCCTCCAACACTTGAACACCTCCAGAGATGGAATTGCCTGCTGTGGGGTGGCCCAGGGGTGCTGGGACTCAGCTGGCACCAGGGACCCCAGGAGGTCCCCCAGGCAGAGACAGCACTCGTGGCTGAGGGAGCAGGGACCAAAACCTGAGCCTTTCTCCGGTGTCCCTTGGGCTGCCTGGCTCACAGGCCCCCTCCTAGGCCAGGCTGGGCTTTGTGCTCTGGCAAATCAAGTTATTCCAGCTAAATGACACATCCAATCCTCTTTGGCAACTCACCTGTGTGTGTTCAGCTTTCCCTTGTCAGAGCACCCAGCATGTTCTTCTCTTTGGCATTCTGGATTTACACTCTCACCCTGACCTTTTCAAACATGATTATTCCCTCTTCCACAGAAAGGCTGAGACTTCTGGGCAGATGAATAGATTTGCCCTTATTCCTCCGATACAGAGCAAATATGATCAATAGGAACATTTTCCCAGCTTTCTCTCCCCTTTCTCTGGCACACAAATCTCCTTGGCCATGGACACTCTCCCAGAGATGTCCAGCTGCCAGCGCTTCTTCTTCCAACGCCAAACCAGAAGATGAAGGCTTTGTGCAGGAACTGGCTTGGGCTTTATGCCAAAATTTGGGTTTTCTCAACCTAACTGACTCTGTGTTTCTATAACATTGTATAGAAAATGCATCTTTATTGCACTCTCAAAGTTATGGGTTCATGAGGCAACTCCAGTTTAAAGAAAGTTCCATCAAGATTAAGCAAATAAATATTTTTTTTGTTTCATTACTTTGTATCTTCTTGAAAATAATAAAAGCAATAGTAATAAAACCAGAAAGAATCTACCTGAGCTTTCTTTTATCAGTGCAGAAGCTCTCATTTCTTATTAAAGCTCTTCAGTATTTCATTTTGACAAATTTAAAATGCAAATGTTTCAAAATTAAATATCGATTTCTTTTTTTTTAACAGAAATAAGTTGCTCTGTCCTCTGGAGAAGATTGTACCTCACACCACTTAGTAAAATTTAACCAAATTCTCTAATGCTTTGCCAAGTTCATATTTTTGACCTGTGTTACATTAGAGGCAAAAAAAAACTGTTATGAAAATGAAGGTATGGCAGAAAAGACAAGGCTGGATAGGGCTTTGAGCCACCTGATCTAGTGGAAGGTGTCCCTGCCCATGGCACGGGGTGGAACAAGACCATTCTATGATTGGACTCTATGAAAGGAATGCAAAAGTCTTCTCCTCTTTGAAAATCCCTGTAAACTAACTCAAATAATGCAAACAGGTACAGAACTCCAAGAAATGTACCAGAGAAATGAAATGTAAATATGAAAGTACTACCTTCACACTGTAAACAAATTAAGCCCATGTAAATATTTGTCAATATTTTCATTCATTTCCTATCATGTGTGTGGATCTAAAATAACAAGACAAGGTATTTGGAGCCAAGTCCTCCAGAGCAAGTGGTGTATTCAGATAGCAATTGTCACCCACCCTACAGCTCTTCAAGGGAATTTAGAATTACACTGCTGTTGTTACTGATCAAGGTGGAGTTGAGATCCCACGGGGAAACACCACGTTTCTGGAGGGGAATCAGTGCAGTTGAGCTCTGGGTCCCTGCAGGGAATATCTGTGGGCAAACAGAGCCCACAGAGCTGGATTAGCTGTGGATGGTGAGGATGTGCCAGCCTGAGTGGTGTCAGCAGGCAGGTCCTGCCACTGCTGCCCTTCCCTCATTCCCCTGGTGGATCACTCCATGCATCAATTATTCCTATGGTGCTCCAACTGTATTTTCTAGTTAAATCTTTGCTCAGTATCACAGAACCATAAACTCATAGAATCATGGAATTCCAGAATTGCTTGGGTTGGGTTGGCTCTTCAAGAGCACCTCATTCCATCCCCCTCCCATGGGCAGGGATACCTTCCACTATCCCAGCTTGCTCCAAAAGGGGGATCACAAATGGAAGCCCCTGCCCCAGGAGTGCCCAGGGCATGAGAACAGGAGGGAGGTTTGGAAGGAGGGATTGGCATCGTCCTGTTTGGAGACCTGTATTATAAAAAGTGACTGGAAAGCCCAGGGAATTGTATAATTAACAGTGAACATAATATGAAACCTCTTCTATGTCTCAGTGCACCATTTGCACAAAAATAGCTGTTCCTTCCCAGGAGCACACCCGACGTGCCGATTAACAGATCCTACATTTTGCATTTCCAAAATTCTGTGGCTTTTTCTCCCTCCATTTATTAACTTCAGCTGTGCATCTCCAGTCCCAGAGGAGCTTAGCAGGAGCTGCGAGGCTGAGCCCTGGCAGGATCGGTGGCAAACTAACAAGGTCAGTCCCATCCTCCCGTTTCCATGGCGATCGCTCGGATAATATAGAACGTGGCAACACCATCCTTCTCCCAGCTTCTCCAGCTCAGCTCCGGGCTTTTTCTGAGCTCCCTTGGAAGGGGGGGGAGATAAAAGAGAGCTCACAGCACAGAGAGGGGAACCACAGTGCTGCCTGAGCACGTGCCAGGCATCCAGTGCCCTTCCCTCTGGAAGGTGAGCTTTCAACAGAGATTTCCTTCCAAGGAAACACGTGCTGTGTGTTGGAAAGGTCCAGCCTTTGGGTGAGGCTGCACTTGGCCACCTGACTCCTGCCACAGATCATAGTGGTTTGGTTTTTTCTGTTGATCAGGAGGTATTTTCCCCACTACAAGAAGATTTCTTGTGCTCATTTGTGAGGAAAAATTCCTGCTTGGAATAAAATGGCCATTGGATGACACAGAGTGTTTTGGTGTTGGTAAAACAGTGGGTCTAGTCTCAAAAATGTTCCAAGCACCTGGAGAGGATAGTGGTGTGTCCTGGCCTAAGGCAGCCTCTTCTCACACCCAGACCCCAGGGCTGGGACAGGTGGTGGGGCTGGGACAGCTCTGTCCTCCTAGGGGGGAGATGTTTTCCATGGAAGGGTGACAGTTTGTCAAAAAAAATCCTACTTGTGTCTGAAAATAAAAGCTTTTCAAACTTCAGCTCTTTGGGGCTAGGGGCAGCTCCAGTGGGTGTCTCCAATCTCTGAATGTGGGAGCTGAAGTGCTCACAGAGTAAGGTTTCTGGTTTTGATTAAATAATCCAAAGCTCTGCATTGAAATACAGTGTTTTCACTAAACAGAACTATTCCCTAGTTCATTGGGAATTATGGAATTATTGTAGAATTGCAGGAAATATATGTGTTTGTGTGTCTGTGTGTATGTGTACGAGTACAGGCATCTCTGAATCCAGGTGTGAGTCCCACAAGCACTCCACAGATGTGTCCCTGGAGAGCAGTTCATGGCAGCTGCTCCTCCTGAAGGCCTGGCCTGCTCTCCTGTGCCTTGGTTTTAATTTGTCTGAGTGCTCAAGTGTTTGTCAGGACTGTGAGAGGTGGGGCCATCAGTCAGGAGCACTCCCCAGAGGACACAGCTGATGCTCCACTTGCTGTTCATGCAGAGATGGTGCAGAAGGTGAGGTCCTGCCTGAAGTCTGGAGCTGAGCAGGTGAGGAGATGCAGGGAGCAGCCCTGAGCAGGGGCAGGGATGTTCCACCAGCCAGGGTCTCAGCTGTGGAGATGCACCACGGTTCCTGCTCTGACCTGAACAGCTCCAGCCTCCCCCAGCTGGGCTCAAAGCTTTGGCACTGTGGCTTGTCCACCTCCTGCAGTGTGGTGTTTGCACAGCTCAACCCCTTCAGCTGAAATGGGAGTAGAAGTGTCCAAAGCCAGACTGGATAGGACCTGGAGCAGCCTGATGTGGTGAGAGATGTCCCTGCCCATGGCAGGGTGTGGAATGAGATGACCTTAAAGGTCACCTTCCACCCAGAACAGTCTGTGATCAGACAACAGCCCACCTTTTTCTTGTGCATAAAAACACTTTTATAACAAATATTGAACGATATTTGCAAATTATTTACCTGGAAAGGGAAAAAACACTCCTTGAATAATGAATGCCATGTGAAACTTCCTTCTGAAGGGACTCACTGAGGAAACAGCCGAATGGGATTGGGAGTGAGGAGCTGTTCTCAGACACCCAAACATGTCAGTTATGAGTGTCCTTGTTCTGCAGCCTGAACAGAGAGATATAAAATGGATATGTCATTGTGGTGCATTATATTATCACATTTTAAAGCTGCCTTCAGCTGTAACAAGCACTGAGGTATTTTCTAGAGTGATGAAGTATTTAATAAAAGTGAGACAAAGACTCACTGGAGGCCTTGGTGGCTTCTGTGCCCTTTGAAACACGGTACTGGTCCAGAAGACAGGAGCTTAATCCTCTCCCCTGGTTAAACTGTGATTCATTCTCTGAAGGAGGAAGATTTTCATGTATCTGCAATACTCTTTTAGCTTCCTTCAGCATATCGGGATAACAGTTCCAGACAATTCTTGTTTGCCCTGTGAAGCAAAGGCACCATCAGCTTTGGGGCTGGGGCACCATGACCTTGGCACCACCTGCTCCCAGGTGACTTTTCTCATCCCTGTTCTAGCAGGAGAAATGCTCTTTCCCCTTCCTTTGCTCCCATCCCTCACAATAAAGCCACTAATGACTCTTTTCTCTCACTAATATGCTGTAACTGTATGAAATCAGCGGTGATCCAGCCTAACTTGTATTTAACTGGAATTTGGGGCTTCTCGCCAGACCTGCTGGAATTTCTCTGAGCATCCCACCTCCCTCAGCACAAGTCTCTAGCTCAGAGCAATTAACCTTTTTTTCTCTCTCTATAATGCCTGAATTTCAGCTTATTTTATTTTCAAAAAAAAATTTAGTTTCTGAACATGTAACAATCCTATAATTAAAATAATTTGCCCTTGTGGCACAGGGGTTACATAATTGGCAGGGAATGGTACTTGATATTTCAATAACTGCGAGGCATATGAGAAATTTTTCTCACCTTCAGTTGCCTGTGAACAGGAGCTGCTGTGCTTTCTGGTTTCACAATCCTCATCAGTCCTTCTGACCTGTCATTTGCTCAGAACTTTATTTTCCAAATGACCCAGTAGCTCACTGAAATAAGCTGAACTCTTCTGTAAAGGAAATCAATAATTTCCTACAGTATCTTCCTAAGAAATTCTCTGTGCTTACTCAACTGCTACAGCAGAGTCCATGTACAAAGGCAGAACACTAAAAAAGGTGAACATGGGAATGGAAGAGCCAAGTCTGCAAGTGGAACGGGTCATTCATCCATGTCTGATTCCAGCTAGAAATGTCACAGGACTGGGTTCTCATGCAGGACTCCTTCTACTGTCACCTCTGGCAGGAGGAGAATTTAAAACCTCACAGTAGTCTTTTCTGTCATATTTGAGGGTGGTGTTGGATCTTTCCAAGCCACATGTGCAACAGTCGGGGCTTTTAATGGCAGAATCTTAGCATTTCAGACTGGTTTGGGTTGGGAGGACCTTAAAGCTCATCTCGTTCCACACTCTGCCATGGGCAGGGACACCTTCCACTAGATCAGGTTCCTCCAAGCCCCATCCAACCTGGCCTTGGATGCTTCCAGGAATGGGGGGAAAGAATTTGTGAAAACCCCATAAAATTAAAAATAACCAAAATTTTAAACATCTTCCAAGTCCAAAGTGTGGGATGATGCTGAAGGGTGTCCTCCCTTCTTTCAGATGCACTGCTGTCTCCAGTGTGGTATTACCCCTGAGGTCTCTGGGAAGGTCCAGGGACAGCCCCAAGCACAACACCTGCAGTTGGCACGGGGTAGCTGGGGCAAACAGGGCAGATCCTGCTGCCAGAGCATCCTCTGGAGACCATGCAAGCAGGAGCTGCTTTGGTAAGGGAGGCAGTGTGGCCAGACAAGCTTATTTAACCTAACTCTGGGGAGAATGGTTCTCCATGTCAGAGCAGGGACACCTGTCTGTGCTCAGCCCTCCAGGACAAACCCCGGTGTGATCAAAGGTCTCGGATGCCACCTCTCCAAGATCTGGAGCACATCACAGGACATATCTTTGTCCCTGTGCCTGTGAGATGCAGGTGATTTTAGGCCCCTTGGTCACCCTAGTCTGAACTGCTCAGCTTGGGGTCATTCCCACCAGAGCCTTGTGCAGAAGAGCCTGTCCAAAGGCATCACCCAAGGCCGTGTTAGTACCGGCACAGGAGGACAATGCAGAGGCCCCCTGACCTCCAGTGTAGTGCCAGGCAATATTCTGCTTACTGCAGAGACAAATATGAAATATTAGTGCTGCTTTCTTGTTAGAAAATGAGAAGTGGTGTTTTAATGAGTGGAAGAAGCATAAAACTGGGGGAAAAATAAAGCAGCACAGAGATTGATTGTTTCTTAAGTGTTGTTTTCTTTTTGCTGTGGACCATTCCCAGCTGAAATAGCAGAGTGATAATGAAGTGAAAGTTGCTTATACATTTCTTTTTATGTGTATCCTGTGAAAAAAAAATAAGTCATTATTATCCTGCACTAATACATCTCAGACTTGGATCCGAGATAAGAACACTGGCGTGTGGGATGTCATTCTGCGATCGTTCAAAGGATGAGGGGTATTTTTCACTGCAGTAAAAAATCACATTGGATTCTCTGTATCTTCATTTTCATTGAAAAGATAACAAAGAATAAATAGTTCTAAAGTAAGCACAAAGAAATCAATAGCACACATATCTTCTGCTGGAATGTACAATGGATGTTGTATTTTTAATAGTGGTACTTCAGAAAACGATATAATAAAAATGCATACAACATCTCTTTGAGCTGCTACCATTGCTAGTTACAGCTGAAATCACAGATCTTCATCCAGTAGCCTCAAAAACCAGCTCAGGAAGGTTGAACATTTCCATGGAGTCAGTGGAGGAAGTCCCAGGTCTGTACAGATGTTCCGGATTCAGGAACTGTGCAGTGTCACTGGCCTGCCCAGAGCCCAGTACAGTCCCAGGTCTGAGCTCATCCCTTCTTTAGGATCCCAGAATAGTTTGGGTTGGAAGGGACCTCAAAGTCCATCCAGTCCCACCCCCTGCCATGGGCTACCCCAGGGTGCTCCAAGCCCCATCCAGCCTGGCCTTGGACACTTCTGGGGTGGGGCAGACACAGCTTCTCTGGGCACCCAGTGCCAGGGTCTCTCCACTCTCACATGGAAGGATTTCTCCCCAGTATCCCACCTAACCCTGCCCTCTGGCAGTGGGAAGCCATTCCCCCTTGTCCTGTTTCTCCAGGCCTTTGTTCTTCTGCCGTAAAATTGCCATGAGGATGCCCCAAACCACCTTCTGGAACTGCCTGTGGAGTAGTGAAAGCATTTTAAAGGGTGTTCCCAAGGGCAGGGGATGCAGTGGGGTCAGGAGGTGCAGAGGGTGCAGGGGGCTTGGGGGGTT